>JAZEWU010000021.1:4358328-4404221 GCA_036362915.1 Geotria australis
CGCGCTCGGGTCGCCGGGTTGCCTGCACGGCGCGCTAACCGCAGCACCGATCGCTCCGCATCGCACGCACGCATTGGCGCACGGCGCCGTGTAGCCTGTTCGCGTTCAGAATCTGGCCGTGTGTGTGTTATTTGTCCGTGGAACTGGCCGGTTTTTGCGCCCTTCGCCACGGCGCGTGGAGCGCGCAGCCCCCGGCCGGCACGTTTGAGGTCGTCTCGCTCGGTGTCGGCTCACGTCGCAGCCGCGTGTGTTGCCGGTGTTGCGACACCCGCACTTTCACAGAAACGTGATTCCATCCCTCCCCCCCACTTTTTCCTGAGGTAGTCTCATATCATATGTTGCTGCACCCTCACTTTCACAGAAAGATGATTTCGTCCCCCCCACTTTTTTCTGCAACACCCGCGGCTGCGACGCGCCTGCCCCCCCCCATTCCCACCTGTGTCGTACCAAATATTTCGGCCACTTTCCTACCGGTAGGCCTTTACCGGGCCATACCAGACCGTATTGGATTGTACCGGCTTACCGTCACCTCTGGGTGTGGCAAACACAATTTGCACCTCCACCTTTGTCTCCCCTTCGCTAATATGCTCATGGCTTGGGTTGCACCGCGTGTCGCTGAGCATGATGTCCATCGGGAGGTGCCTCAGCCAGTCGGTCATCTCAGTCAACAACAACAACCGCCATTCGCCACTAAGTGGCGGTGACGTCACCACGGCGCCTGTGCCAGGCCATATGCACCTTGAGGCCACGTGAAGTGTCGAAGGCTCGCCGACAGGAGGTCACGGGACAGACCCAGGTGTCATGGGCTGTCATCTCAGTCAGTCAGTCAGTCCGTGACACCCGGGTCTGTCCCGTGACCTCTCGTCAGCAGGCCTTTGACACTCACCGCCACTTATTGACGAACAGCCGTTATTGTTGTCGTCGTCCATCAACTAAATCGAGTTCCTGGAGAAGCCCCTAGGACTTGAATAAAAAACGTCGGACGACGTGTCGAACGGTACGGACTGAGAACGCATCAGGTAGTGGGGGGGCAATTCAACCGGCGCCGGAAACCTGACGTGACCTGGAGGGTAACCCAGTCAAGTTTCAAATACAAACTGGTGTTACGTGCCCACGGCTTGGTAACCGAACTCAATGTCACCAGGATCGTACCGCAGTTTGCCAAACACCGTGCCATTACCCATGCAACACACACGCACGCACACGTACTCACACGCTCCATCTGTCCGCCAAAGACAAAGATCCCCCGTATAGCCTTAGTAGACTGTAGGGGCAAGTGCCGTTAGCGAGCACCTACGAAGGTCGACACGGCGCACGAGGTGGTGGGTGACCAGCACCACGCCCGGCCGCCTTTGTCTCCCTAGTAGCAATGTTTACACACCCCACCAGGTACTCATTTGAGGCTGAGTCGACCTAGGGGAGGCCAAGGACCGGTTCAGAAAATCGTCACTGGTGTTGGTGGCCGCGAGCGGGATTCGAACTCGGGTCACCAGATTTGTGGCCCAGCGCGCTTAACCACTGGGCCACGGCCACACACATGCGCGCAGCACACACTCGCACGCGCAATCCCCCTTCCGTATGTTACACACACACACAGAGACGTTCACCCGTATTCTAATGTATTCCAGTTACACAGCGTTTTGCCTGCTCACATTATATGCATTGGAGGGTAGTTAACCTTCACTGGGGTTTAGGAGATGTTAGCATAATTGCATTTGAGGCCAGCTGTAAAGCTAACCGCTGCACGCGCACTACGTCTTTCAGGAAGTTGCATAGTTTTTTGTTGTTGCCGTCTTTCTTTCAGCGGAGACGCCGCAAGCCTTCGTCGTTGTAGGTCAGGCTCTCAAAAGCTCGCCGCCTCCCAAGGGGGGTGAACGGGCAGGAGTCAGAGACTCTTATACACCGAGCCCTTGCAAGGCAAGGGGGCTGAGTGACTGAGTGAGCGGTGAGCTGTGTTGGCTTAAGTCCTGGCCCGTTTCTGCCCGCGCGTCCCTCACGGCCTCAAATGTGTTCAGTTCATTTGGCAGGCTCGCGGACAACACATTAAGGGGTCTCTGATGGAAGGGAGAAATAAATAAATAAGCAAATAACGCACCAACAGGAGCTACCGATACAGATATTTGTACGACTGCCCGCGGCCATCCCGGTGTCTCGCTGCCCGAGCGAGATTTGGGCAAAGCTCGCGTATGAGGCTGTTTCGACTGCACCGGATTCAGAGGTGGAAATTGCACTTTACCCGCGGCAAGGGCCTGGTCTCTCACCTTGGGACAATTGTGTAGTTGCTTCTCCCAGCTGTGGAGCTGATCGGTTGAGTTGCCCCACATTAAATTTAGCTTTTCAGTTTGGCTCCAACGTGGGAGGCGAAATGTCTCGAAGGAGAGAGGAGGAACTCTTGAATACGGCTATCCGTAAAGAACAGCTCTTGAGAACAATTGTTGTACATCGAGCCGAGGGAACTCACACCAATACATCTGGCTAAATATATTTGACTCTAAAGTGACAATCTCGTAGTAGAGTGCGTGATGAAGTGCCCCTTCTACTGTGGAAACTCACCATTCTCAACCGGTGGGTCGCGACCCTTCAATGGGCCATGAGCGCAACCTCGTGGTCAGTAGACACCAGACCCGACTGGGCCGAGTGGCCCTTGAGGTGTAAAATGTTGAAAATCCCTGGTGTAATAGATAAACGGGCCACAGGAGGGATGTTTCTGGGAGAAGCCCTGTGACAATTATCTTCAGTGGCCATTCGTTCCCTGATGCCGCGTGAAATGTCTCATCGCATCACCCCGTCTCGCAACGTGATGCCGAGAGCACGCTCCAAATTAATTAGGGACCAATCACATTTATGGGTACATATGGAAGCAAAGTACCACTGTGCACAAAGTTAACGGTGGTCATAGAACGTACATTGTTATACCGTCCCTTCCATTGGAATGTGCAATTTCCACCAAACGCTCAGGATGGCGAAGGGAGATGGAAGCCGTCGATTGCTCTTTCAGCAAACGATTTATAGATAGATGTTTAGTATTACATCAGAAAAATACCCAGTGAGCTTGCAAGCTCTTTACAAGATTCCTGCGACACAACAAACACCTGGATTTACAAAAATAAATAAAAATAACAAATTAACCAAAGTCACCATTTACACACAGCATTGTACATAAGTGAAAACTTAAATAAATAAATAAATTAACTCAGGGTAGTTGAAATAGTTAAACATTTAATACGTTAAAACATTGCGATGGGGACAAATATGTAGGTAGCTTATTGCACATTGAGAGCGAACAAGTTCAACATTTGCAACATTTCAAACACAAATCAAGATTTGCACTCGCAGCAAGTCTAAACTTTAAGTTTCTAAAGGAGATGTCTTTGATTTTCACGGTTAAGTTTTAGTCTCGCCACGCACTTCATTGAACGCACTTCACTCCGAATCGTCCGGATTTTCGTCGCGAACCCAACTCTGGCTCCCGACACGACTGCCCGACGGGAGGGATTCACGTGTTACGGCCGCGCGTCTTTGTGCGTAATGACGCGGCGGCGCAGCGGTTAGCACGCTGCGCTCATGAACCCAGTGATCCGAGTTCAGTTCCCAGCTGTGGACAACACCGCTCCCTCTTCGAACAAGTACCTCGGACGTAGAACGAATACTGTGCGCAATTGTAAATAGTAACAATAGGTTGAATGTATGTTACCCGCTCTGACCAGCTGAGTGAAGTATGGTCAAACGACAACACTCACTGCCAATGTGACGTGGGGGAGGCCTTCATCCAGCAGTGGATTGACAAAGGGCAGTAGAATTATTATTATTATTACCATCATCATCATCACAGTTTTAATAAATGGACCCAGAGTAAAAATCAAGCCCCATACATACAGCACTGTATGCCCAAATGTTCCAAGAACTATTACGTTTTTTCAAGTCTAGGTTATTTTTATGACTTGTCAGAGCTTGCCTTACACAGAGACACACTCACATTACAACATCAAGAAAATCATAGCGCATCGGAGTTCATCAAGAATATAAGTGCAAGTGTGCGGGGAGTGGTGATTTGATGGTTATTGAATGCACTCTTATACAAATCCCAGTCACCCTTGTTTGATTTATCACCATGCAAACCGCGTATCCGCACCTGGTCTGTGATTCCTTGACCAGCTTGGACTGAAATAAAAATCTGACGAAGTGTAAGTTGGCATGGATAACCGCGAGTCCATAGCAGCTTTTGTCAAAATGCCCCTAAAGTCAATCGAGTCTAAGTGTGGTACTCATCATCGCTGTTGAGATCCCACTGTCAAATTACAACAACGTGGTTTTTTACTGTATCCACCCCGGAGGGCTGATGGGCGGCAGGGTAGCGCAGTGGTAACAGCTGCGGCTAACAGAAAGAATGGTCTTGCCTGAGGCGGTTCGATTCCCACCTTGGGTGCCTTTCTGTTTGGAGTTTGTGTGTTCTCCCCCTGTTTTGCCTGGGTTTCCTGCGGGTTCTCCGGTTTCCTCCCACAACTTAAAGAAACCCCACTAATTCCTTAGTTGGCCGATAACATCATAATATGTAGGCAGCAGTGTGTGGCAATATGTTGGTGCCAGCAAACCGCCTGGCTGCCTCCTCCGCCTCTGCGCTTTCCTAGCGCCTTTGAGTCCTTCTCTCGTCGAATGAATATCTTCGACATTGAACGAATATGTGCGCGTTACAAATGTAAAATTATTATTATTTAATTTTTCACGGTTTGATTCATGATGGTTGCTCTTTATAGCTGGTCTTTCGGTATAGCCGTGTCCAGCGCGCTCTCTCTCCCTCGCGACGTATCGCCTCCCATGTTGGAAGCATCTTCAGATTAGTTTCAACGAATACGCGAAGAGGAGACAACGATTCAGAGGCGCGAGGAAACCGCAGGGAAGTGGGGGGAAGGCAGCCGCACAGTTAGCCGGTGCCAGGCTCGACCCCATTACACCGATCAAAATCAACCCACATCCGGCTCAAAAGCCCGGTGCTCGCAGACAACGCTGTGACATCACGCAACGGGGATTTGTAAAATTCCTGGCTGTCGCGATGCCCCCAATGAAATCCTTCCAAGAGGCTGGGCCCTGTGAAATTTACCACATTTTAAATGCTGCCAGCTTGAATGTTTTAATGTCTTTTTTTTTCGCTTTTCCCCAGAAAATCTAATGCGATTGGCCATCTGGCATGCAGCATAGTGGGACAAACGCGGTTGTGTTCTGGGTATGATGAGGTGGAAATGGACTGTCGGTGCATTTTGTTAGCATTTTGATTATTTGCTCCGCGTGTGTGTGTGTGTGTAATTTAATGTCCTTTATTTAACCAGGTAACGGGCAATGGAGATTAATTGTCTCTCTATTTTTTTAAGGAACGCTAATGTACGATGAGATGATTATAAAATGCTGGTCGCCAGCCAGTGGCGAAATCACACGATCCTCCGGCTGTGACCTGTCTTGTGCGTAGGCCATCGACTGTTGACTTGCTCGCACTAAGTGATTCAGCCTCACCAGATGGTGTTTATTTTACTGATCCTGGAGATGATGATTACGATGATAATGATGATGAGTCAACTGTAACCACGATTTGAACTCTGATTTCTCTAACCCATGCAAAACAAACACGTTGCTCGGACTTTAAACCCCAAAACAATTAATCACTCAGTTATTTTTGCTTAACCTTCTAAGGTAGGAAAATGTGTTAATAAGCTGAGTGGTGCTGTGCCTAATTATGTACAAAGTTTGCAGTCTGTTTTCTTTTTGTCTTCATTGGCTCGTGCGTTGATGTAGGGTTTCACGGCTCGATGTATGATAATTGCTCTCCATAGCTGCTCTTTCTGGATCGCCGTTCGATTAACGTCTGCTGATTCCTCCAACGTGGTAGGCGAAACATCGCGAAGGAGATATAAGGAACACTCGACACGGCTATCCTGAACGAACGGCTATGGAGACTAATTTTCATCATTGCCTTTGCTTTGTTTGTATTGTTCGGTAACAATGCCAGGCTTGCTGTTGCCTAAACTAACAAACGTTTTAATTTTGCGTGAAATTTGTTTACAAATATTTTCGCAGTCATAATCATGACGAGCGAACTGTATTGTTCGGATATATTTTCTCAAAGTGGTGACACCCGTGCCTCACAGAAATAAGGTGCTGCCGGAGGCGGTTTGATTCCCGCCTCGGGTGCCTTGCTGTGTGGGGTTTGTGTTTTTCCCACCCCTGTTCTGCGTAGGGTTCTTCCGAATGCTCTGGTTTCCTCCCACAACTATAAAACACGAATGCATGAATTGGTCGATAACAATCATAATATCCACGGACGCAGTGTCTGGCGGTTTGGCGCCAGCTAACTATGTGGCTGCCTCCCCCCACGTCTCTTCGGTTCCCTGCTTTATTACGATTATATATTGGATGACGATGGTGCGATGGTGGAATGATTCGTACACAGTTACTCAACTTAGAATCCAGGTCACTGTTTCAATCTGCCGGAGTGGACACGATGGGGCTAGCTTATTGAATCCCCCCGGCTCAGTCCACACAGCAGTCTACATGAATAAACCACATTTAGTCCATCAGTAGGTAGTGTATGGTGGGTAAAGTGTGGCTACTCCCACCCCTTCCAAGATGTCTGGCCAGCATCAAATCGTAGGTGAAATATCGTTTGGAGCCGCCATTCTCAACTGATGGGTCGCGACCCATGAGTGGGTCGCAAGCGCCACCTTGTGGTCCCAGACCAGTGGGCCTTGAGGTGCCAAAGATTGAGAACCCCTGGTTGAGAGGGCCTCTCAAGAATGCGCTCTAACAGAGGCTCTTCTGCCAACAGTGGCACTAGCAAGTAATTTATAGGGCGGCACCTTTACCTTTCTAGTGCAATAGTTTGTTCTGGGCTTCGTTTTTTAACATAGCAGTTTGTAGGTGTATAATACGCTGCGTTATGACCACTGCAATAGCACATTGCTTTTTACAGACCGCAAATAAAAAGATCGTCGGTTTAGCCTTAAAGACCACAGGGACAGGTGCTATTTCTGAGCCTCAGGCCGACGCACAGCACAATGGGCTGGTGTGTGGCCAGAAAGTCGTTTCTGGCCACCTCTGTTCCTTCATTGCTACTGTTTATGTACCGTACCACATACTTTTTTTTAGGGCTGAAGTGGCTCTAGCAAAGTCCACGGGACAGATTTGAATTCTAGCTTCTGCTGATGATATGCACGTCCAGGAATCTAATCCAAGTCGATGGATCAATGGCGAGTTAGTTAACCACTGTATCCCTCCTCACACACAGAAATAAAGATTCCCCAGTTAGCGCAACAGACTTTTGGGTCAAGCGCTGCGAGTGAGCGCTTTTGTAGGGTGGCAAACGGTGCAGAGGGAGGTGATCTGGCGAGCACCACACCTGGCCACATTTGGCTACCACACCTGGGTAGCCATTCAAGGCTGAGTCAACACAGGGCCCGACACGCAGGACAAGTTCTGACACCGCTCGTTCACACGGACAGAATGCGTCCGTCGTAACCTTACAATCTCGTCATTTATAAACCGTAGCGTTCACGTTCTTCGATGCGCATTCGAATGACTTGGCATCGGTCGTGAAGAATGTCCACAGCTGACGTGAGCGCGTACACGCGAAAAATAGATATCTTGGAGACAAAAAAAACACGTAATGAATTAAATAATTGTTGTAATAACTTCAAGGTCCTGTTTAGTATGTGTTGTGTTTCGTGGTCACTGCTCATGCTTGGTCACTTGGCTAAATTGCCAGTTTTAAGCATTACTGCTGGCTCTGTAGAAATGATCTGTAAAGCGTGCAATCCGCACAAGGTGTGTTTCAACTGAACTGCGACGCTATTCGCTTTTATTCGGTGATATTTATTCCGCACGTTTATCATCATGCTTTTTCCATCACTTTCAATTTATTATTTTTCCGTAGCTAGAGTTGGCATGCTATAGCCGTAGTCTATTATGCAAACCGCATCCTTATTTAGTGCGTGCCTTGACTCGTAAAAAAAAGTAGGAATTTTAACCAAATAACAGTACATACTGCAGAGTCCTCCTCACCGAAAGATATCTGTGTGTCTTTGTAACGAAGGGAAGGTGATTAAGGATGCGGCTGTAGATTACGGGGCGTCAGTTTAAGATCCAATTCTGAATTTGCAAGCTGCGGTTTTCATAAATGCAACACGACCAGCGAGCGCGCTGCCGGTATGAATCACGGCTGTAATTATAATGTTTAGAAAGTGGATTTGTGAGTGTGCGTGAGTCAACTTACCATCTCGCATTAAAAACATAAACAGAACCCAGCACCTGGATTAGATTATAGGCGTCGATCATAAAACTATTTGAATTGTTAATGCTGTTAACCTTTGGCCTCTGCGTTTCTAACACCTGCTGGGTGAAATGAAATGGCTTTTCGTGAAAAAATGAAATGTGCGAGCGTGAAAGCCGGAGCAGAGACAAGCACGTTGAGTGCGCGCGCGCACATTCAAATTAAATGTAATACTTAGACGGAAATAACGTGCCGCGTCGACACTTGTTTCCTGCGCTGCTGTATTAGTCATACAAATATCTGGGCTGTGCAGTTGCCGTGCGTGGGTGTCGGGAGCAAGGGCAGCAGAGAAAGCGGTCGCTGCGGTGGTTCGTTTAGAAGCGCTGTCATCTTGGTGAAGGCAAAGGTGCGGCCCCGCAATTTGCACAGTCGCACCGCGGCCGGCGGAGGAGCTCGGGTGCCCAAGCAAAGGCCACCGGACAGATTTGAAGTCTACCTTCTGCTGATGTTATGGCGCACAAATATAATCTTCGTCAATCGATCGTTGTACAGGATGGTCCAATTGTCTCGTGGCCCCCATGTCATAGTTTTTTTTTTTCCCCGTTTCATGAACCCCTACGCTCACTAAAAGCCATTCGTCAATACTATATGAACTCGTCTGAAATAAATAGGTCCGGATTATTCAAAACTGAAATGGATGATGGTTGCTTTTTAAAGCTGATATTTCGGGATAGCTGTGTGGAGCCCTCTCCTCTCTTAGATGAGCAAGACATTTGGACCACACTGTATGGTGTCAAAGAGTCAAAGAGTCAAAGATCCCCTATTTAGCCTGAACAGACTGTAGGGACAAGTGCCGTTAGCGAGCACCTATGCAGGTCGACACGGCACACGAGGGGGTGGGTGACCAGCACCACGCCCGGCCGCCTTTGACTCCCTAGTGGCGATGTCTACACACCGCACTAGGTACTCATTTGAGGCTGAGTCGACCTAGGGGAGACCCAGGACCAGATTTGTAGCCCGATGCGCTAACCACTGGGCTACCGGTCCCACCAAAAGTGGCCCACTGGGCACTCGCATTCCATGCCCGGCTCCAAGCCAGCGAGTCGGGCATCACATAAAGACAGAGATTCCCTAGTTAGCACTAAAGTTTTGGGGCAAGTGCTGTGAGCGAGCACTTGTTAAGGTGGCGATGGTGCCCGAGTCACGTCTCCAGGGGATGTTGGCCTACTCTCTCACACTGGCAGGATTTCGGAGAGATGTACGCAGCGTGCTTAAATTGTTGCGAATAAATGTTTTAAAAAGTGATAAATGTAATAATATTTTTGTTTCAATGCATTAGTCACCTCACGCATTGACATGATTTCCCATTACACGATTTAAACATAAATATGTAAATTTAAACTAGCTTAACGTTACATCGCTGAGTTTTTATTGTGAAATAAAATAATAATACAGCGTGTAATTTCTTGGCACATCAGTATGTGCTGCTGTAGTTGTCTAATGCATGTTTAGACATATGTGTATGAAGCGATGTATGTTTTCATGACTCGATGTGTGAGAATCGCTCACCATAGCTGTTTTATCGGGAGGCTGCAAGAACGCTCGACATGGCTATCCATAAAGAGCAGCTACTGAGAGCAATTCTCAAACGTGTACGAGTACGTAACTATCGTGGTAAGGTCTTCTCTCTATTCAGCAAACATTACCTCTGGGTCTGGAAGGTGAATAAGAGCGAGATGTACACGTGGAATGAGGTTTAATTATCCACGTGTGGCTCATCAAAGATTACTATTGTCTATGAGCAATGAGCACCTTGGTTCATTCCGAAACCACTTAGCAAATAGGCGTCACTCTGCTGGAGGTGAAATAATCATATTGTGGGTCAAAACTCGCCTCAAATTGAGAAAGAAATATCCGAAATATCAATTTGCGATTATTCAGATAAATCGCATAAAAGCCATCATTTAAAATATTAAATTCAAATTGCTTTCCTGCATTTGCATAGCTTTAACCCTAAAACTAATTGGGTAGAAATTATAAATGAGTGCTAAGGCACCCTTTGATTCGTGCCATCACCTCTGAACCATGTTTTTAGGGTCAGCGGTTCTATTCCAGGATGTACTGGAACATCAAATATCCTTTGAAACATACTTTTTTTAAAATAAGTAATTGTGTACCGGTGTTATTCTCCCCATAAATGTATAAATTACCCACGATAAAATAATCAAGAGAAAGTGTCAACATGCTCAGTTGAGCAAATGAGGTGCAACTGTATTCATCTCCCTCTATAGGTGTCCCTGAGCCACAGATTTACACATTCTCAAGACAGAGGGCTTCTTCTGTGAATTGTACAAACACCGTTGACGTCCACCAGCTGCCACTCTGGTAACCACCTGATTGCAATGATGGGCTGAGTCGAGCCCTGTTGAGCATATGAACTTTCTCCCATCCACATTGTCAGTGTTCTAAACACACCGCTACGAAATCATCCATCCATCCATCCATTGTCAGAAACTGCTTAATCCTGTACGGGGTCGCGGTGAGCCGGAGCCTATCCCGGCAGACACAGGGCCGGGCTAAAACCCACGCGGACATGGGGAAAACATGCAAACTCCACACAGAAAGGCACCCAAGCCGGGATACGAACCCGGGTGTTTCTTGTTGCGAGGCGGCAGCGCTGCTCGCCACCGTGCCGCCTGCTCCAAAACCAGATACAATGAAACATTCATAACAGTCTCCTCAATACTTCATGTTGACATGTCCACTGCAAATAGATATTATTATATCTTAAAGGGCCCTCTCCGTTGGGTGAATAAAGGACACCGCATTGTAGAGAAGGTTACAATCGAGTCACAGCACGCACTCTATAAGGAATGAGCCGCAGTCGATAGATTGCGCTGTCTAGTCTAAGCAGTTAGGTTAATGTGCGCGTGTTTGCATTCATAACGGCGGCGTGTGCAACGGGTTAATTCATGCGGTCGTTGTCTTCCTGACAACCTGTGATCAGCACACAGACGATGTGCTTAATCATTTCGTTCATATTACATTAAAAAGGCCATTTAAGCGCGCATCAAATGAGAACGGCGCGAGCCTGGGAAGCGCGTACGCGCGTACGCACCGCACAACCGCGCCTAATAAATATTTCATTCATTGTGTGCCCAATTTATAATTCCGTCATTACAAGAGCACCGCCGTTCCACGTTTAAACACGCGAGCCCGTGCACGGTTCTCACGGATGTGTACAATTAACGCGCCTCGCGATGTGAGCGACCGAAAAAAACAACCAAACCAAAGACGCGCTTGGCGGTCAAAAGGTTAACCTACCACGGTGTAAACATAGTTACGAAAATAAAATGAAATAAAAAATAAGCGCCATTAGCAGAAAGTCCCCAAGCCTGATGCATAACGTATCACTTTAAATGTGCCAAGCAGTTCATGCATAGAGTTATGGCCTTATCTAATGAACCCACATGTCCGCATACAGCACCAGCTGTTGTTTGTAAGCCCCATCCTCCCATGCCAACATTCTGGCACAGCCTGCAAATGCTCTGGGCAACTTAACCGCATGCATTCATTGCACCTACATATACACGCATACACAGTACTGTATGAGTATGTACTGCGTGGATATACTGTACACGGTGTGTGTGTGTGGCTGGGTGACATCGCGTTCGAACGCTTGACTGCCAATCGGAAGGCCGCAAGTTCAATACCCTGTTGAGGGTCGATGCGCCCTGTCATTTGCCCGGTTTGTGGGAATAGTGGTTATGTTATAGAATGTACTGGCACCCGCCGTAGGAATGTTGAATTGATACCACTTGCTGAGGAATTTACACCACTGGCATCATCTCAGGGATGATGAGCGCAACCACACGCCTGTTTGAGCAAGGAGACCCTACGACATCAGCGATTGTATTTCCGCTGTATTTTGCCTGTCCTGAGACAAGCTCTTTGCTGCTCAGACTATTTATATTTTATCAAGTGGAGCCTCCCTGGGTCTCATTGTTTTTTTAGGAGGACCCTGCTTTTGATGTTAGTCCAATTCCTCTTTGAGAATGCTTGCTTGAGGGACTTAAATTGTATTGTCAGGAGGAAACGAGATTTCATACGTGGCGATGACAAAATTGCGACCTATTTTCTGTACTACCTCCTCCCGTCAAATCGCCACTGCCTACACAGGTCGTTGCCTTCAGGCGTTAGCTGAGCAGACTGATTGGTTTAAGAAGACGGAATTGGTTATTGGTTCTGGACACATTCACAAATGAAGCGGCATCATCCTTACCAAGCAGCTTAATAAGACATACAGGACGCCATTTTGAGGGTTAATTGTCCATAGTTTTAAGGAAAAACGATTCGGTCGCGGAATAAATGAATGGTTTGACACGTGCACAAAACAGAATGCATCATCCGCCCATCCTAGCGCGGATTAAAAAGTCAGTTTGTCTGGGTTTCGTTCGACACAGTGGCCTTTGTGAGCATTTCTCGCTTATCAACGAAGGCGGACGAATTCTGTATCTCTGATCTACAGTCCCAATCTGTTGGCATTCTATGCCCAAGTACAAAGCCACTTGATGACTATGCTAATGATTAGTGTGACTATGCTAATATGCTAATGATGAAAAAGACTTGGATGGAGGTGGTGAAAGATGACATGAATAGAATGGATCTCACCCCTGACGAAGCCCAGGATCGAGATAGGCGACACGAACTTCCTCGCATCTTTAACACGGAGGCTTACGCGTCCAACGTTGTACACGGCAAAATATTTTTGGATCGGGACGCGTCAGAGTAAATGTGTCGTAAATCCACCTCCGCCCGACGCAGTAACGTTTTATCACGTGAACAAAAACATGCCAGTTTATTACGACTCCAGAACACTGGTGTGTTAGAGAGCAAAGCCACAACATTTCTGTCTCTGTGTCCCTATGTCTCCCTGTCGCTCAC
Organism: Geotria australis; assembly: GCA_036362915.1. Taxonomy (NCBI): domain Eukaryota; kingdom Metazoa; phylum Chordata; class Hyperoartia; order Petromyzontiformes; family Geotriidae; genus Geotria; species Geotria australis. The sequence goes on from JAZEWU010000021.1 coordinate 4,371,527, forward strand.
CCTCCCTCCCTGTCTCCCTCCGTGTTTGTCTTTAAGGAAGTGACGACCATCTTAGGGGACGCTGGCAGATTTCTGCCGCTCTTAAGATTGCCAGTTTCACGACCTTTCAGCATATTCGAAGCAGCCTTAATAATTTATTTTGTGTTGATTTGGTTTTTATTGGTTGTTTTTTTCTTTCGTTGTTGACATGCCGTTATCTTTGCGGCCCTTGTGCAGCGCTTTGTGACCCTCGGGTGAAAGGAGCTATATAAAATGCTATTATTATTTACCAATATAGAACGACGTTTCGCTGGTAATTTCCACCAGCTTCATCAGGCGCCTTGCAAATGTTGTGGATTTGCTCCCGAACGATTGGCTCTGACACGATCTGTTTACATGACAAAACCTTTGGCATTTCCAAAACGATTGTGTATTTAAAGGGCTTCTCTTTCGGGTAGGGGTAAACTGAAACCCTACATCGATACATTAGTACAGCTAGACTCTTAAACAGAGGCGTCCGTGCTGAGGTTACACAGCTGTGTTTGTGCAATTTAAAGACCCACTCTTGCAGTATGGGCCATCAGGGTAATAAGGTGAATTTTATAAGTCCCTGTTGATTTTGCTTTTCAAACTATATTATTAGCATGACGTGCCGTACAAATTGCATTAGGAAACATTATTAAAGTGCACGCAGGTTTTCGGGGACCAAACGTCCTTAAAGTCCACGTTTAACAAAGCGTTTTCGTAATTAATCTAAGTGGGTTTTGATGCTCCTATGGATTTTTTGCGGATTCTGAACAAAATGCACTCGTAATATCAAATGGTCAGGCTTTGATGAAGTCACGGAAAATGTCATACCGGCGCAGTTTCAATGTTACAAATAACTTGAATAGACTATAGAACTATACTGCCTATTGCGTAAAATGTGAAATATAGATTCGAGATTTAAGATGTGTGTTTTACCCAATGACGGCTACTCATTTGAATTACAGACACAGGTTGGCTGTCATTGATTTCGATGTCAAAACGACAGTATATCCATTCTCCAATAACTCTGTTCAGTATACATTGTCGTGGGATTATATTATATGCATATAGTCACACGGACAGACTGGTGGAGCAGCGTGCATTGCACCTGCTCATCTAAGTTTGATTCCTGGCCACGGCTAACATCTGTGGTGATACCTGAACCGCGTTCAGGCCATCTGCCCACTCGAGCAACCTGCACTGGCCAGCTGGGTCAGGTGTAGCAGAAGAAACACTATGATGCACACGCCCTGGCGAGGCCTTCGTTTCGACGTTTATTCATCCATCCATTTTCATTCATTCATTCATTTTCAGAAACCGCTTAATCCTATACAGGGTCGCGGTGAGCCGGAGCCTATCCCGGTAGACACAGGGTGCAAGGCAGGGGTATACCGAGGATGGGACGCCAGTCCATCGCAGGGCACCTGGGGCAATTTACTCAGTAGGCCAATTAACCTGGCAGCATGTCTTTGGACGGTGGGAGGAAACCGGAGTGCCCGGCGAAAACCCACACGGACACGGGGAGAACATGCAAACTCCACACAGAAAGGCCCCCGAGCCGGGATTCGAACCCGGGTCCTTCTTGCTGTGAGGCGGCAGCGCTACCCACTACGCCACCGTGCCGCCCCACGTGTATTCATTGAGAACCGAAAGTCGTAGTTTTTTTTACAGATGTACACACTTGACTATGGGGATGGTTGTACAGTGAATGTGACAGTGCCCCCTGAGCAAGAGGCGATGTATGGTTCACAGGAGCAATTGGAGTGCAATGCAAGTGCCATACTTACTATTGTATACTATTTATTAGTGAACATTTTTTTCTTGTCCTTTAAACGAAAATTCGTTGGATGGGACTTCGTTAAAAGAGGCATGCCTATGTTGTACTTACGTAGGTTTTCATGGCTCGATTCATGATGGTGAAAATTGTCACTAGTGAGACAAAGGCGGCGGGGCGTGGTGCTTGCCACCCACCCCCTCTTGTGCCGTGCCGGCCTTGATAGGTGCTCGCTAACAGCACTTGATCCTATAGTCTGTTAAGGCTATACTGGGGATCTTTGTCTTTATATACCAAGTATACAGCACGTCTGGCACACGCGTATATAGACATTTGGCAGCCACGCCATATCGGACAACGCTAAGCAGAAAGTAAACAGCGCGGGTCTGTTACGATGGATCGCACACCAGCGACACCAAGCATCCATCCACAAGCCAACTCTTGCTTAAAAACAGCCAGTCTCACAACGCCCGAAGATGCCTCCGACGCGGGAGGCGAAACGTCGCGAAGGAGAGATTGGCAAGCGCTCGACACGGCCATCCCGAAAGAACGGGCTTTGTAGAGCAATTCTCCGAGATTCATCCGTTTAGACACAGTGTCCCCCGCACATCCCCACCGCGCCGCCCGTAGCCTCCCCCTCTATTGGGCTTGGATCTGCGTTTAATTATTGAGCACGATAATCCAGCTTTGACAGAAATCTCCCCGATACATTCGGGCAGGCGTTATCAATAAATTAGCATCTCGCAACACTCGGCACAGCGTTGGTTGTCTAGGAGATTTGAGCAGCTTATCGCGTCGTGCGTGCCGGATACTCCTGGTAACGTGGCGCGCGTCCACGTGTCTGTATGTGTGTGTACGCGCGTGTGTGTGTGTGTGCGCCGTGTCGACCCTTCTTCAGAGGTGCTCGCTAACGGCACTTGCCCCTAAATTATGTTAAGGCTATAGGGGGGGGATCTTTGTCTGTGTGTGTGTGACTGCGAGTGTGCGTGTGTGTGGCTGTGCGCGCGTCGCTGTTTGATCAGATCAGCCGCAATGCTGAACCCTGATCCGATATGGGCCGTGATTGCTTTGCGATAATTTCTCATTGCCAGTGTCGCCCCGGAGATAGCTGACAAAGTCGCTCTGTATTAGCACTTTGTTGACCGAGGCTGGCACAGTAAGTAAACTGCTTCAGTGGTTGTGTAAGTTTAGTGTTGCACTGGCTTGTGTGTCCTACTTAAGCGTGCCTTACTGGTTCAATAACAATAATACATTGAACTTTGTTCACACACACACGAGGGACCCACGCTTGGTCTCAATAATTTTCGCATTAAAAACTTTGGTCAATCATTAATTAATTCATTGTCAGAAACCGCTTAATCCTGTACGGGATTGCGGTGAGCCGGAGCATGTCTTTGGACTGAGGGAGGGAACCGGTGTATTCTGTGAAAACCCACATGGGTATGGGGAGAACACGTAAACTCCGCACAGAAAGGCACCTGATCCGGGATTCGAGCACAGGGGCTTCTTGCTGTGAGGCAGCAGCACTGTTTACTGCACCACCGTGCCGCCCACGGCTTGTATAATCGTTTATGGGAATTCATGTTTATATATCGGTCAGGAGCACAGAAATCCGCGACAACCTCAGAGTAGAGTCGCTGCTTCTTCGGATTGAGAGGAGCCAGTTGAGGTGGTTCTGGCATCTGGTAAGGATGCCCCCTGGAAGGATCCCCCGGGAAGTCTACCAGGCACGGCCCAGTGGGCGGAGACCTAGAGGCCGACCCAGGACACGCTGGAGGGATTATATCCTTTGGCTGGCTTGGGAACGCCTGGGAATCCCCCAGGAAGAGCTGGAATCGGTTGCTGAGGAAAGTGATGTATGGTCCACTCTCCTTGGACTGCTGTCCACCGCCACCCTCACCAGAACAAGCGGTTTAGAAAATGGATGGATGTTTATGTATGTAGACGGAAAACCGGATGACCCAGAGAAAGATCCACGCGACCACAGAGAGAAAGCAAACACGCGCACTCCAAAAAACACAGGCCATCGGGGGTCAGGGGTCGAACCCACGAACTCGCCAACTGGAAACAAAATATCGTCAACAACCTTGAGTGTCTTCAAGGGGCTTCTCATACACAAGCACTCGCCCACACTTGCTCCTGTTGTCAACACGAGTGTGTGACTCGCGTGTGCTTCCAGATCAGGTGGATGGAGCCCGGATTTTAACCCTGCGATCTCTATATAAATGCTATTATTATTATTAACCCTGCGGCCCGTGCGGTTAGTTATGCCTCCTGCACGGACGGGGTTTTTGTACCCCCATGGTTTTATATGTATTAATACAAGGCTTGATTTATTGGATTATTGATTGCGTTGTCCTTTGACATGGACACGGCATTAGTCCCTTAAGCCATCCAACCGGCAGGATTGTCCGAGTCGAAAAGCCGTCCACTGCACGGCAGAGATGAACAGGTTGAGGTGCAGCGCTGCAATGTCCCGGTTATGGCACTGCTGGCTGAAGGGCCTCCAGTAGAGGGTGATCTAGAGACCCCCTTATAGAGGGGGATTATTGTCGACTCTTCCACGCTGGCCACATGGTAGGAGTACCCACAGTTTACCCCACGACACAACCTGTCTGTTGACTAACTCTGGCGTACACGCTTGCACTGTTGAGTGAAACAGAGGCAGGGGATTTTCGAAACCTACCTATTATTTCAACTGCCATGATGGAAGTTAAATACAGTAGTGTATATGTATAAAAACTATAATTTCCAGCCACCTGTTCAAACAATCCCATCCACACCTGCAGTATATCGTCAGCTCGCAATGTTTAGTTGCATGCATGAAATTAGACTGATCACCTACACACAAGACATAAAGGACCATGCTGGTGAAAATTGCCCTTAACATCCGCTCTTTTGGGATAGCCGTGTCGAGCGTTCCTCCTCTCTTCTTCACAAGGTTTCGGCGCCTACGTTTGCTGCATCATCTGGCTTCTGCAGGCTTAAGATGTCATTATAATTAGGTTTTTTTAATGACTGGCTGAGGTCCGCCGATAGAGATGAGCACTGCCTAATGTGGCGTGGGCGTGGAGACACTAGGTTTTTGATTTTGAATATTATTGAGAATTGCTCTTAAGAGCTGGTTTTTCGGGACAGCCGTGTTGAGAGGAGGAACGCTCGACACGGCTATACCGAAAGAGCAGCTCTTACGAGAAATTATCGTGCCTTTTGGCAGCACTTGGCTAAGCACTGAGACCAGGCTCCAACGAAAGCTATATCTAGTATTGGGCCAATTAAGTTGAAGGACAATTCATTTATCATAGCATTCGCTTGCATGTTTTTGCCACAAGCATGTGTGGCTGCTTGCAAACTGGACCCTTTGCAAAAAGGTGTCCATTTGGTGTTTGTAAGATCTTAACACGTTTCTCATTTCCAGAAAGGGTGAAACCTTGTGTATTCTGCATTAACAATTCTCGTGTTTGTTGTGTCGCAGCAATGCCGTAAAGAGCTTGCGCGCTCGCTGGTTTTTTTTCTGCTGGAATAATACCCATCTATCGATCGCATACGTATAGCCCGCGAAAACCTACATCAACACACTGGCCTTGCCCGTGTTTCCTAACGGTCTCGCGTGTACGACAGAGTGCAACCGTGGCCCGCGTGCAGAGAACACGCGTGGGCGCATCGTCCGCGCTTTAGTCTCCGCGCTGCGCATTCATCAGCAGGTGGTCATGGCCTCGCGAGGGCCCAAGAAGGGCTGCGATGATGATGATGATGACTTTCTAATCAAGCTGCCATTCACGGAACAAATATAGATTTCTGTATTGTCGGAGGAGTGGATGCCAAATAGCTTCGCCTGTATCATCTGCACGCATATTACTGTCAAGAGACCAACACAGATCTAGCAAATCCCACTACTACTTAAAACAAAATAGAATTAAACCGTCTGCTGTGTTTTTATAAAATATCACCCTATTACATTGGCTGTTTTTGCCAGGTTTGATCATCATCATCATCGTCACAAACCGCTTAATCCTGTACACTTGTACAGGGTTGCGGTGAGCCGCAGCCTATCCCAGCAGACATAGGGCAGAAGGGAGGGCAGGATGGGACGCTAGTCCATCACAGGGAAACCCTAGCAGGATTTCTACACTCCAGACATGTTCACTAAGTGAGACCCAAATAGGAGTGCTGGACTCCAGACCTGTTCACCAAGGGAGGCCCTAACAGGAGTACTAGACTCCAGGCGACATAACTCTTGGGTTCATTGATACACGCAAACTCCTCCACCACGACAAGGTTACGATCCATGAGGGGACGGGCTTTGATTGTGATTCCATAACTCCAACATCTGGACATGCTGCTTATCCTGTTTTCCTGAATTGAAACCCATGTCTGTCTTGTAAGAGACTCCTGGTCTCAAAGGGCTCTGAGGTTAAGAGGTTCAAGTTTAAGGTCGAGAGGTTATCGTGGCCGATGCGATTGATTCCAAATTTCCACCACATCGTACACCGCTGCTGCCATCCGTCTGTTTGATGCCATAGCTGTCGCACAGTTTACACCCGACTCACAGATCTGATGCTCAACAGCGCTTGATTTCAACTGCCGCGGGCTGATCTCTGGGAAATAGATCCCTGACGCCCACCCCCCACCCCACCCCCCCATAGCTGTTTGGGGTGCAGGTCCAAGAGGTTTGTGGGATCCCGATACATTATTTTAAGAGGGATTAACCCGTGCCTGTTACATTGATCTCCGGGTCATCCACCGATCCCTGGGTGCCACTTCAGCGGCCGTGTTTGTAACCTGCCTCACAGCAAGAAGGTCCCGGTTTCGATTCGCAGCTCTTGGTGCCGCCTTTCTGTATCGAAATTGCAGGTTCCGTCTGTGTGCGTGGGTCTGTTGTGGGCTACTCCGGTTTCTTCGGTTTATTTGCCTGCTGACTGAATTTCCCCCCCCATTTGCCCTGTGATGGACTGGCGTCCCATCCTGGATATAGCCCTGCCATGTTACCCAGTCTGCCGTAATAGGCTCCAACTCGCCACAATTTTCCACAGGATTCGCGAGGGAGAGATGGAGATCGCTCGGCACGGCTATCTAGAAAGAACAGCTCTGAAGAGCGACCATCATGAATCGAGCCGTGAAAACCTACATCGATGCAAATGGAGCGGTGTAAACGGACTCCCTCGCCCGGTTAGAACATGTCCGTATCCATGTTATTGACATGCCGTTGTCTCCGCGGCCCTTGTGCAGCGCTATGCGACCCTCGGGTGAAAGGCGCTCTATAAAATGCTATTATTATCACTACAGATGTATACTGTATATATCCGCCATTCTCAACCGGTGGATCGCGACCCATCAGTGAACCGCGAGCTCCACCTAGTGGTCCATGGAGACCAGACTCAAGTGGGCCAAGCAGATCTTAGGTGCAAAAGCTTGAGAAACCGCTGTTTGTTACAGAGCAGCCTCTAGAGTCTAGAGTCTAGACGGACAGAGTAGGGACTAATTCCAAGCGCCTGTCAAGTGACCCGTTTATTTCACACTTTCCTATGCTCCCTGCCGCGGAGAAATGTTCATCGGGCAGTTAAAATGATAAATACATTTAATTCTGAGCGATAGGATTTATTCTAATGCAGTGAAAACGCAATTGGTGACCTTTAACTCACCGCACTTGAGCATCTGGTTTAATCGCAGGTGGCTGCCCAGTGCTGTTTCGGGTCCCGGCACATTTTAAACATCGTAGCTTTTAAAGCCCACATTTCGCACGTGTCTTTGGGGAGCTTGTTTTATTCTACATATCAGCAGAGGAATGTAGCAGCACGTCAATTTTGTGCTTATACGACTTCACTTTGATCAATTTGCTCTTCATGTGGACGGTTCATTCTAAACACATCTCGAGAGATTTTCTCAGAAAATGTCAGTGTCTTGGCAGTATTCAAAAAGGGGGCATTAAAATATACAGTTATTGGATCTATAATTTACTTTTTTTCACATTGCTCTCCTCCCCCCCCCCACCCACCCCCTTCTTTCAATTCGGGTTATTTTAAAATGTGTAACGTATTCTGACACCGCAACATTACTTTTACATCTCGAGATCAGCTCACTGTTTTGCGCAATCAAATCGCAATGCTTGAACGGAGCACAGGGACAACATTAAGCAAAGGGAATTTACTAAACAGCTATTCTTTGTTACGGAAGTCCAGTGGGCTTAGTTTCCTTTCAGCAGAGAAGAGTAATCACTTATGATATTTGATTGCGCCAGGCTAACAGGTGCTGGGGAAAGAAACACGCCATCACACAGAGCCGCGTTTAGCATGTGGTTTGTGGGTTTTTTTTTTTTAAAGCTGTCCGACTTGAGATATACCTCAAGCTAAATGGGGCTTTATTAATTCAGTTAATTATTGAAGTGTCCTCTCGGTTTGTTTAAGGCTTCACTAAAAGCCGCGTAAGAAAACTACAGTAATCGGTTTATCCATACCATTCGATACGTTTGTTTTTGAAAGTCCTCCGCGATATGTACGTCAATTAGCGAACCGCTAAATATTAATATAACCGTTAGGGCTTTTTTGACCGAGAAATAGCGACCGGCTTGGCAAAGTCGACGAGCGATCGGCCCAGTAAACAGATTCCGTTTCTGGCCACGATGCGCAGCGCCCGTCACGATCGGTATTTGCACCTGCTGCGCACGTGTGGTGCCAATCACAACACCTGTGCCACGCTGTGCCATCATGAATAGGCACTTGCAAACAGCACTCGCACCTGCAATTTAGAGGTCTCGGAGAGGGATTGCTGTTCCCTTGTAAAGTGTCAGCGGCGAATTTTAAAATGTGTTTTAATGACGCGGCAGTCGACTGCGCGACACCGTACATCTTCGGGTTATCACTTCAACGTCAATGTCGTCTTGGAATACCGTGGTGCGGTAAAGCTGTTGGCACTGCTCGCTCAGTGAGACTTTATAGATGTCTAAGCAAAACTGTGAAAAGATAATCCAGTATCTCTGAACATTCATGTCGATAACAACACTTGTGGCCCGACTGAGAGACTCTTTGCCACCATAGGAATGGGGAATTTCAACCACTGGCTAAGGGCCAGGACTACTGAGGAGAATCCCTGGTTTTGAGCAGGGAGATACTTTGAATTTGAAGATCGTTTATTTTAAACACTCCCTTAAATGGCTGGTTTCCTCGCGCCTTTGAATTGTTCTCTCTTTGAACAAATACCTTCGACATTGAACGAATACTGGCGTGTTGTAAATTGTAAATGTCTTTTGTTCATTTAAACTAACACGTACAAAGTAATTGTAAAATATAATATAATACAGTGATTATAATTGTGTAGTCCTTTTTCAATACACTGCTGAATGAAGAGGGCTTATTCGGTGTCAGTCATGGGGGATGTTTGACATACTTCATCACACTGGTCAGTGTAGGTTGGTTCAGGACTTGTCCAGATATCATTCACCACCGATGTTGACGGGGAATCGAGCTCAGGTTGCCAGGTCCATAGGGCGACAACCAATGTGCCCCACCTTTGAGGACATTCACAATAGAGCTATATTAAAACCATCAGTGGAATTTTTGTATTCCAACCATAAAACGTTTACTATAATGTAAAAAACAAAACGCTTCATTCAAAGTATGGTTGCATTTATGAAACAACCAAACATGTACTCACTTAATTTGGAAGAGCAGCCCTAGGAAACGTAAGAAAACTAAATGTTTTAATGTTCATTTGCAAAAACAAGTCCTAGTCTAATGACCAATAGCAATACACACAAACGCACAGTCGGTGTTCAACTCAAACCAATTCCATTAATGCCTAACACGCTTTACTGAAATTGACGGCATATGAACAAAGTCCATTTGATTTGCTTCAATGTATGAATGAAGTAAATTGACTGAAGATGAATAAAGTAATGTTTGGCAGATGCCATATTGTTTATATAAAATTGTGTAAGCCACAATGCCACCGTATCGACCAAAAAAGCCACGATATTTTTGTTTCTCTGCCAATATGAGAGATGAGCTCGGCTGAATTAAGTTGAACATTGTGCTGTGTTTATTAAGGATACAGTTTATTGGGACAAAGCAATCAATTTCTAGGTCTAAACCTTTTTTATAACCACGTGCCGCCTTGCCTTACGCTTTCTAATGACGCCTAACGCTGTAAATCAAAATCAAAGCTTTTCCCAGCACAATAAAGCAACGGGTAGTGTTCATTTCCCAAGGCAATGGTATAAATTTGACGTTGTAATCATCGGGACCAGTACAACCATCTGATTGCCTCTCTTGCTCACCCTGAGAGTAGTCCTTATTTCATCAACCAAGAAGATATGACGTGTTGAGTTGATCTTTGATTGGGATTTGAACCTAGAGTGCTTTAGACCCACTGCGTCCCGGCTGGATTGTGACTGCATATCTTAAGCCACAGAAGCATAGGAATTATGGAAATGTTAGATGAGAAAAGTAGATTTAAATTAATTCTTGATGAGTAATGCATGTCTGTAATGCATCGATTCTAAGGCAGGTCTGATGAATCTCCACTAGACACCCATCTACAGGGAAATAACGTTGCGGTAGGAGTAAGTACAGCAAGTAGGTCCCCAATATGTCATCTGTGCTGCTTTATCTTGCAACGTGGATTTATTTTTGTATCAATCAGCTCCCACCAGGGTGTAAATATAATTGTTATTTTTTTTTTGAATGATTTAAAGGCACAACGTCAAATAATTCCAAGAAAAAAATGGAATAATCGTGAAACTTTTACCAATAAATATTTGTTTCCGTTTCGTACACAGCATCCTGAACGTATTACAATGACGCACTAAGTACCTAGAAATACATTGACACATACATTTTTTAGGAGGGTACATATACGTTGTATTCATCATTTGAATTTGGTAAACATATCATCGATATAATGTGCTGTTACTATTGTCATTCATTGATTGCGTATTATTCTGCATTAACCTTGCAGGTACTGATGATGATCGTATTATTGTGTCATATTTAGTCGGTGTTTTTAAACTACTGCCATTGCCGACTCATTTTCTCAACGACCGATTTAATGCCACAGTAACGTAATCCCTGACTCGTGATTGAATGACTGACCTACAGATTCAATGCGTGATTAATGAACCAATTGACATGGAAACTGACCAACTTGGCTTTACTGACTGACGAAGACAACCGAGTGACTGAGCGTGCGAATGCCTGGCTGATTAATTAACCCATTCCAGGCTCTTGTGATTCAGCTGGTGAGGAAGACGATGCAAAGACCAGCGCCCCTGGGTCGCCCCTGGCCGACAGCCAGGCAGGGGTGGACAATTCCGGGGATGAGAGCCCGGAGGAAGAGGCAACTTGTCCCCAAGCGACCAACAAAGGTGTGTTCTCTCGCAAAGCACCATGCACAAGAACAGCAGACACGCGCTTAAATTCTTCATTCATTCATGTTGACATGCCGTTCTCTTCGCGTCCTTGTGCAGCGCTTTGTGACCCTCGGGTGAAAGGCGCTATATAAAACGCTCTTATTATTATTATCAGAAGCCACTTGGGGATCAAGGTAGAAGCGTTCACGTCGCGATCCCTGTCAAGTAGTACTTGGTATTACCTACAAATTCTACCAAACACTTCGAAGCCGAGCTGAAAGACAACGATGTCCAGAAGCTCAACAGACGCCAGAAGCCCCTCAGTCGGGAGCAAGAAGAGAGGCCAATGCCCGCCGCCTTTAAGGCCAGCACTGACTATTATATCTATAAATGTTGAAGGGCTGTCTGCAACTTAAGAAGAATTTGTTGCAATGGGAAACTGTCGTGTAGCCATCACGCTTCGAAGAATCGAATCGAAAAGAAGCCACTTAATCCTATCGAGGGCCGTGGTGAGTTGGAGCCTATCCTCGCAGATACAGGTCACTCGGCACAACTTTACCCAGGATGGGATGCCAGTCCATCACAGGGCACCGGGGACAATTTAGTCCGCAGGCCAATTAACCTCGATGACATTCTTACTGATGTCCTGCTCGATTCATGATGGTTGCTCTTCGGAGCTGTTATTTCGGAATAGCCCTGTCGAGCGATCTCCATTGCTCCCTCGAGACGTTTCGCCTCCCACGTTGGAAGCTATGTGCCTCAGTCACTCACGGGAGTTGGTTGACCGTACTGGTCCGCGCAGGTTGGTGAAAGAGTTTGTCGTGGTCATGTTCTGACTCCACTCGCCAGTGATGTTTTCCACAGTCACGTGAACCATTGCACCACCGCACACAACCCTCACGATCACTCCGGCATGGAGAGATTCCTCAACCAGCAGTAGATAGATATTGGCCATTGATGATGATCTGTATTCTAACAATGGGCTGGCCGCTGCACTGCCTGTGACACCCACTTTCAATTTGCCGTGATGTGTTCGATAGATTAAAGTACAACAAGTTTTATGCCTTATCTGTATCGATTTGTCGCTGTTACCACCTCAGTGGTTTCTCCGGGCACTCCCGCTCTCTGAGTCAGCCAAGGGGAGTTCCAGGTCAGGTCCAAATATCAATTGGCACTGGTATAGGTGCGCAACTCTGAGTCACCAGGATTATAGTTCAAGTGTGCTAATCGCTAATCAACACAAACATGGATACACCTGTTTAGCTTTCAAACTGTAGGGAGCGTTGCTGTTAGCGAGCACCTATTGCGGGCTGGCAAGGCCCAGGCTGAAATTTCACCAGTGGTGATAGCCACACTCCATACCATTCATTCACTGTCAGAAACCGCTCAATCCAGTACAGGGTTGCGGTGAGCCAGAGTCTATCCCGGTAGACACAGGGTGCAAGGAGGGGCACCGGGGGAAATATAGTCAGCAGGCCAATTAACCTATGCAGCAGCAGCAGCAGCATTTCTTTGGATTGTGGGAGGAAACCGGCGTGCCCGGCAAAAACAGCCTCATCTAAAAGTTGTATCAACGTTTAGTTAAGGCCCAAATCCGGTTTAGATTCTCCCCGCGACTGATGTGGAAGACTTGGAGGTTAACCCAGTTCACAAAAATCCTACCACTGGGCTAAACTGTACCTACAAGAGAGTAGAGTAGATGTTTATTATTACTGCAAAACATACCCTGTGAGCCTGCAAGCTCTGGAAGTGGGATAACATCATAATATATAGGAAGCAGTGTGTGGCAATATGGCGCCGGAAAAACCGCCTAGCTGCCTCCTCCGCCTCTCTGCGCTTTCCTCGCGCCTCTGAGTCGTTCTCTCGTCGATGAATACCTTCGACGTTCAATGAATATGTGCGCGTTATAAATGTAAAATTATTATTATTAAAAACAAAAAACCATGTAAAAAGAAATCAGATAAAGATCTTCCCTATAGCGTGCGCTGTTGGCGAGCACCTATAAATGTAGTTAAAGAATACTACTGATGTGTGGCCAGCACCATGCCCGGACCCCTTTGTCTCCCCGGTGGTAATGTTTACACACCGTACTAGGTACAGTACTCGTTTGAGGCCGAGTCGACCTAGGTGAGGACCAGAGCCATTTCAAATAACGGCCATGTTGAGCCATGAGCGGAAATCAAACTCGGGTCGCGAGTTTCGTAGCTCAAATGCCCTAACCACGACACCACCGAAATGGCTGTCATAGATAACGATCCTCTATATAGCCTTAACAGACTATAGGGTCAAGTGCTGTCAGCAAGTAACTATAAAGGCCAGCATGGCAAATGAGGGGGTGGCTTGGCAGCACCACGCCCGGCCGCCTTTGCCTTCCTCGTGGCGATTTTACACACTGCGCCAGGTACTTCCTTTCAGGATGAGTTGATCTAGGGGAGGTCCAGGACCGGTTGGTGAGATCCAGGACCGGTCACTGGCGTTGGCCGTGAGCGGGAATCGAACTCGGGGTGTTAGCACAGCGGGCTAACTGCGACACCACCACTGTGAATCTCGCTCATACTCGCACACGCTCGCACACACACGGACAAATACTCTCATAGCCGCCAGGATTGGGTTTCAAACCATCGGCCCTTGAACTCAGAGGTGAGTGCACTACCTCTGAGCCAAGCCTATCACCGATGATGGATTGGAACGCCACTTATGACATCCGATCTTGATCCCAGAGCTTGACAATTTGATCAAAGCGAGTCATAAACAATGGCACTGGGAGAGATAGAGGGATATTCACCAGGGGTCTCTGCAACACAAACCCTACAGTTGTAAGCGCCCAGCTGCATAAAGTCTTTGAAATTATACCTGTCTATATTAACGCTGCAGATGGCATTGTTAAGCAAGCGCAATGCAGCGCGTTTAGGATTTATGGCGTATCCAAAGGCAAACTCATCTCAAAACGCCGTACACATGTCGGGTAGACGCCTCCGGGGGAAGAGAGAGAGAGATAGATTGCTATTATTACAGCGAAAAATACCCAGTGAGCTTGCAAGCTCCGGAAGCGGGGATTCCTGCGAGACACAAAATGTACGAATTAATCAACATCCATCCATGATCAGAAACCGCTTAATCCCGTACAGGGTCGCGGTGAGCCGGAGTCTATCTTGGCAGACACAGGGTGCAAGGCGGGGCTACACCCAGGATGGGACACCAGTCCATCACAGGGCACCGGGGGCAATTTAGTCCGCAGGCCAGTTAAGCTATTCAGCAGCATGTCTTTGGGCTGTGGGAGGAAACCGGAGTTCCCGGCGAAAACGCACGCGGACACAGGGAGAGAACATGCAAACTCCACACAGAAAGACACTTCTTGATTACTCTTTTGAAACTTTATAGAGCAGGTAATATTTCCAAAAGGATGACATCCAAGTCAAAGTAGTCATGTCAGCATCAACAACTGTCACCGGTGGAATGTATTTCATGATTGTAACAAGATCGCCCACAGGGCCGGTACTCTGCTAGTAGTACTAACAATCACTGCAATTATTTACCCATTGTCAGGATGATCCTGTGTTTGGATGTTTGGTCAATACTTTTAATGAGGCCGTGGGTTTAGGGTTCTCCGATGCCCTTGTGCAGCGCTTTGTGACCCTCGGGTGAAAGGCGCTCTAAAATGTTATTATTATTATTATTATGCAACCTGCCCTGCTACATCCTGCAACATCACGTGGCATTTTAATTTCCATTTAATACATTTAACCTATAAGTCAAACGTTGGAGGAGAAACGCCATGATTACAAAATGCAGAACGTATAAAGCAAATGGTCTCGTCACAAAACGCAGTCATGAATTTCTCTTTTCCATTTATTTAACCTTTAAACGGGTCGTCATGGCCTCACGTGACATTAAAATGGAAAATGCAAAATTAATGTGTACGGCACATGTACATACATGATTTACTTGCCCAATTCCGTTCCGGCATCCCTTTTCCACTTTGCATCAGGCGCGATGCCAGCCTACGTAGAGAGGAGTCTTATTCTGTTTTATACTAATTCCTGTCAGACGACACGCTGTTGTGCAGAAGTATGCCTCCGGAACAGCTACGATTGAACATTCAATTCAATTCAACTTTATTTGTCAACTCTACCAAATGTACAGGACATACAGAGGATCGAAATACCGTTTCTCTCAGACCCTGGCATTGTTTACTGTCGTTCTGATGAAGACGTAGAGACAAAAAACGAACATGAAACCATGAAGTCACCGCACCGTTTGGTCCGAGAGTAGCCGCTGCATCGGAACGCGCCGCCATTCTCTTCAGACCCCAGCGTCGGCACACACATGGAACGACTTGCCTTGGATTGGGTTGACTTGACTTGCTTTGGCTTGGGTTGACTTGGATTGGCTTGGCTTTGGCTTGACTTGGCTTGGCATGGCTTGGCTCCACTTTAGCTTAGCTTGGCTTGACTTGGCTTGGCTTACAAGGCGGCACCTTTGTTCGTCTCTGTAGATGGTAACGTTGACACAACTCCTGACACGTGGTCAGAGTGATCTAAGGTCGTAATAATCATCATCGTCACGATTTACTTTGAAGCGGCACGGTGAGTAGCGCTGCCGCCTCACACCAAGAAGAGCCCACGTTCGATTCTTGGCTCGGGCGCCTTTTCCCTGTGTGGGGTTTGCACGTTCTCCCCGTGTCCGCGTGTGTTTTCGCCGGGGACTAAGGTTTCCCTCCACAGTCTAAAGACATGCTGCTGCCTAGGTTAATTGTTCTACTGACTACATTGCCCCCAGTGCCCTGTCATGGATGTGCCCCTGCCTTGTGCCCTGTGTCTGCCGGGATGGGTTCCGGCCCTTCCGGACCCTGTAAAGTGTAAAAGATGAAGTGAGTGTGGATAATGAATAAGTGAGGCTAAGAAAGCAAGTTGGCTTAGGCAGGACCCATCGGCAGAAGGGATGGTGACCGATGGCCAAGAGCGATGATAGAGAAGCAGCTTTAATAGGGGAACACGCCAAATAGAGTTAGGGCCGTGGGGATTAAACTACGAGATGATCTCACGTAGAGATGAATTGCTCCATCGTGAGACCTTGAGGAAAGGTGACAACTTTGTAAAGGCATCAGCAGCTAGATCATTGCTGCTGATGGTAACGATGGCGAAAATCACCTTTGGTGGTATCGAGGCAAATGATTATCTTTCTGCAGATCACAATGACAAAAGAGATACTTGTTAATTTGGTGATTGACCTGTAAGTGTCACTATAGCCCTTTCCCTGACATCCTTCAATGGCCTATCTTACCACAACCTCAGGGCAGTGTTCTCATTAGCTGTGTGACCAAGTAAGTGATTCTCTTTAGGCCTAACAGCCTAATTAAGCCCACATCTGCTCTAGAGCAAATTAAGTGAAAAATCCAATTTATGTGATTATTTTTGGAGTCATTAGTGACCGGACTGAGACCATCAAACCGACTCCAATGGGGAACTTTGCGCAATCTCAGCGTGTTGAAACATAGACTCAACTCTGGTCTCTAAGATGTGTTGGCTCATTGTGCTCATGAGATCCTCCTTAGTGAGTCTATCACCCCTCTGTTCTTTCGGGATAGCCGTGTCACTGAGTGATCGCCCTCCCACGTTGGAAGCATGGTGCTTCCCGAAAGAACAGCTCTGAAGAGCAACCATCATGAATCGAGCTGTGAAAACCTACAGCAATTATAGATAGTTGTTTTGTTGTTATGGGAGGAAACTGGTGAACTCGGAGGAACCATGCAGAACATGGGGAGAACACACAAACTCCACGCAGAAAGGCGCCCGATGCGGGAATTGAACTGCCTCGGGCAAGACCTTGTGACCCTCGGGTGAAAGGCGCTATATAAAACGCTATTATTATTATTATTATTTCTGTGAGGCACGGATTTTACCACTTTGCCACTCTGCCACCTGTATACGCAGTCAGTGCTGGCATTAAGGGCTGTGGGGCAGACGGGATATCACTCTACAGCATTGGATGGATCCTTAAATGTATCCGTGCAGAGCTTTAAGTGTTCTTTTGAATGTGAGGGTTTTCACTGGGTACTGTGATTTCCATCCACACGCTAACCGCTCATCGACGGATTTGACTAAACCTCCGAGGACAGGACCCACATGAAAAAGAGACTTGAGACTCAATGGATTTTTGTTACCTATATGAAGGGCATTATGCTTATGTTTACTGTATAATGTGTAAGAATAGCAATAAGCATGTACGCTTGCGGACGGCATAATTTAAAGTATTACTTTGCCAATGCATATTTACCTCAGTCAACCTGTACTAACACTACCACTGCTATGAGAATATGGCATTTCCAGCACTGGTGCACCATAAGCACAAGGCCATCGTGCATTTGAACAAGGATTCACAATTGCTCGACATTATCATAAAACCATTCGGCCATGGCTGTCCCTGGAGTCCATATAAACCCAAGGTCACAAGATCGTGACAGCCAGCACTCTTGATGTGACCACACATAGTGACCCTTTCCTTCCTTAAAGAAATACATGCAATTCATAATGCGCACATATTCATTCTTGTTTCAAAGGCATGTATTCAAAGAGAGAAAGACTCAGAGGTGTGAGGAATCCGCAGAAAGGCAGGGAGGGGGGAAGGCAGCCACGCATTTGCCAGCGCCAACATTTACCATAATCCTATATATTATGATGTTAACGGCCGAACAATTAATGAGTTGTTTTTATTTAGTTGTAGGAGGAAATCGCAAAACCCAGAGGAAACCCGCACAGAACAGGGGCAGAACACATAAACTCCAAACAGAAAGGCACCTGAGGTGGGAATCGAACCGCATAGGGCAGGACTTTCTTTCTGTAAGGCGCGGATGTTACCACTGCAAAGCCAACCTGCCTAATCCGAGCAATGTTATCGTTTGTTTCATTAGAATGCACCGTAGTAAATAATAAGAACTGCAGGGTTTTTTTTTTAAGAAGTTGCGATCAGATTATTCCATTTCAGGGATAATAAAAAAAAACTGCTTATGGCTGAGATTTCAAATCTCAATACCCTGGCCAGATTGCCAAAAGACATGTTTCCTGGCAACCAAAACTAATCTGTATCTACATTTCAACTCCTGATGCCGCTTATGCAAGCTGAGCTTGTGAACCTGCCAATAATGAATAAACATGGGATGGAACAAACGGCATGTATTTTATAACTACGCTCGCACTGAGTCTATTTTTAATACGTTCGGTTTTGTGTGTTTTTTTAACAGATGCGTGCGTATTTAACTAAAACTATTATTTTTTCCAAAAATAACTGCTATTAGTCAAAGAAATTGGTTTATCATTACCAACGGCATGCTGAGTGGTTATATAAAAACACACATAAATTTCAGGTCATGTAATTATGCAAATACATATATGTCTTGCACATACATGTTTGAATCCGGTCACCTGGGCTCGAGTCCCAGCCATGGCTACCATCAGTTAGATAGAAAGATAGATGTTTATTATTAGAGCATAAACTACCCAGTGAATTTGCAAGCTCTGGATGCGGGCTTCCGGAGCTTGCTCTCAAGAGCAACCATCAACAATGATGGGTGGCACCTGTGTATAGCTCAATACTTTGAAGGAAAGACTTGAGGGATCATAGTGTTTTTTTAACTCCCAAAATCACACGGAACCAAGGTGACCAGGAGATGGCATCACAGCAAACGGATTCATGAACCGATCTGTGCGGATCTTTCAGGGTTTTCCACTCACGCGTGGGTCTTTCTCTGTGAACTCTGATTTCCTCCCACGTGCCAAACACTCCGACGAATGAAATTGGCCAAACATCCCAAAGCAGAATCCTTCAAAGAAAACGTCAAAAGACTCATTGAGGCTCCTCTATATAAAACGCATGAGATTTAAGGCATCATCATAATTTTCACCCACGACTGGTGGTTGAACTTGCATTTTTTTTATTTGTCGGTTGTATAGGCAGAACCGTTTGCCTCTGCCGATCAAAAAAACGGCTTCCATCAAGAAATGAAAAACTGACATTAATCATACAGCTCGTTAAGAATGCATTATCATTCGACAATACATTGCTGGATATCTAAATCTCTCAAGAGTTTCAGTCTATCTATATCTACGGAATTGAAGTAAAATGTTGATTCGTATCTATAAAGGAGGGCAGGCTGGGGACTTATAATGATGCCTCGCTGAGTGGTAATACTCTTATTCATGGGTGGTCCGGGGATTTTGGCCAAATCGTTAATGAGGATTTTATCCCTGCTAGAATAAAGAATCACCACATTTTGGAAACGCGGTTTCCCCCCTCCAATAAATATTGCTCAGCAATGTTGGTGGCCCAGTGGCAGTGGTTAACATTCCACAATGCCACGGCAGGGGCGAGTTTCCACAATCCCTGAAATGTAACCGACAGCTCTCTCTAAGAATGTACGTGATTGATGACTATACTTTGTGTCGTGGCACTGGGCCCAAGGTTAATCAGGCATCTAACAGCGTGTATAAAATATCACTGTACTTCGGAGTTAGGCATCAAGTAGTTGATGAGCTGTTGGTACCAGTTTAAACGGCCGCTATCCCGGTTGATCCAGGTTGATCCTGGTTGGCCGGATGGCTTTAAATTGTGCGGCTATTGGAGCAGAATGTTACGGCCGAATGCCATCTCTTGATGCGAGCCCCCTTTAGTCGGAGGGTCTAAGGATAATTATTTGTCTGGAAGGTGAATAAACGTTTTTTTTACCGAATTAGTTTGGTCATACCGCGACCCTGTACAGGATTATGCGGTTTCTGAAAATGGATGAATGGTTTGGTCATCAATGTTTTAAATCAGGTAAGGGACAGGCCGCAGATGTTGCAACCCCTGAACTACAGGTGTAGTTGCTTGGGTAGGCCTCTCGAGCCAGACACTCGATGGTACTCCCTTAAGTTCCATACATAATTCTGAAACGTATGTCAACAGTACGCAACTATTATGTATTTAGCGTTCACACCTTCGCTGGTCCCAATGAAACAAAACAATCCCCATTTATAAGGTACGCAAATTGATTTCATGAAATTGCTGAGACAATCATCCAGGATCCCAGAGCTACTCACTCAGCGCTCCGACATGGCCATTCTGAGCCCACTGAGCCGCCCTGCCTCCTCTAACAGACTCACATCTCAAGTGGCAGTAAAGGGTTTGGTACTGAACCGGGATAGCAGGAAAAACTGGCCGGATGAGACAACGTGATTATTTCAGCCGCTACCGCAGACTGCATGGAAGCCCCCGAATTTGCCAGAACGTTGCAGATAATGGGCTGGAGGGAGATTGGATGGTAATTTGAAACAGATGGTTTGTCCAATTTGTGGGACACAAGCCAACGAAGAGAGGAGCTGATTAAAAAAAAAACTATTGCTGGTGGAGGGAGGGAGTCAGGGAGGCAGGGAGGGGAGGGAGGGGGGAGGAACGGGAGGGAGGGAGCCGATTGATTGAGCTGTGGATTGCAGTAAAGGTGCAATTATAACATGGGATGGGCTTGAGAAGAGCAACGATGATCGTGAAGCATTCTTTCAACTTCACAAACACAAGTTGTTAAAAAAAAAATTGGATAAGTTTTAAGATTTAGGCGGATGACACGAGTGCAAATAATTATTTTGTAGAAAAGCAAAAGTGTTTGGTGAACCAAACAACCACGCTAATAGCTGCCGCAAATGTTAGGAGGTTACTTTCCAATATAATTCGATTAATCACTTACCAATTACTCAAGGTCTCATCAGTAACATAGCATAATCTCAAATCAGAGATGTCAATTCAATGTGATTCTATACATTTCTTTCTGTTACGCAAAACGTAAAAGTGTCTCCCTGCTCCTGTCAGCCATGGGGCGACATTCATATCCATTGGGGACCCTGAGCCGGGAGAGAAACTTCCAAACTCCATCGTAAGGCCGCACTCCTTCCATAGAACAAGCACCGCCTACTAACCATGTTGCGCTGCTTAACCCTGGCACAAGCCCTGGCACAAGCCAGGGTTAATCCCAGGTTAGGATGCCAGTCCATCGCAGGGCACCGGAGGCAATTTAGTCAGTAGACCAATCAATGCATAAAGCTGTATATCTGTAGACTGGACTATGAGCACCGTTTTTATTTTATTTTACATTATCTATAGACTGTTGGGGTAAAAAAAAAAACCGAGTACCTGGCGAAAACCGATTCAGACAGGGTGTGAACATCCAAACTTCACTGAGGAAGGGTGCCCGAGCCGCGAATCAACCCTCGTTAAACTTCTCGCTGCGAGGCGGCAGCGCTACCCCACGACGCAACCGTGAGCCTGGCGATACGAACCTCAGACATAATAGATTCCCTCAATTACCCGATCGTTTGTAATCTGATTACAGTAACAAGTGACTTTCAACATATAAATCTCCGCAGCAATGGATGCGGTAACCTAAACACGCTGTTGTCAGAATCTAACCCGCGGTTGGCTCCGTGACCTTGTAATTTGACATGTGCCAAACGGCTGCAATATGTGTGCGTGTTTCTTCCCTGACTGCTGTCCTTGAAGTCATTCAATCAAAGCCACTCCAACTATGGAGAGAAAAAAAAAACGTGTTAAAAAAAAGTTGCCCGGCAATTTTATATTTCTTCCTCGTCAGCATTGCGTTGTGCGAAATGTTGTGCTGTTAATTTAAACTGCCGTGGGGTTATTGTATTTAAAGTAATCCAAATGGGTTCGAGTCAACTGTTCGATTCCCAAGAGAACTGTGGAACTGTAATTCCTGCAAGGATGAGGGGTGGGGGGGGGGGGTTAGTTATTATTTATATATGTATATGTGCATGGTTTAGCAGTTAGCAAGCTGCGCTATGAACCTGGCGATCTGACCTCGATTCCTGCTCACGGCCAACACCAGTGATTTTCTGAACTGGTCCTGGTGTATCCCCTCGGTCGGCTCAGCCTCAAATTAGTAATTGGTGTGGCGGGTAAACATCGCCACTTGGGGAGATAAAGGCGGCCGAGTGTGGTGCTGGCCACCCACCCCCGAACGCGCGCTGTGTTGGCCTTCAAAGGTGCTATTCGCTAATGGCACTTGACCCTACTGTCTGTTAAGGCTGTACAGGGGATCTTTGTCTTGGGGTTGGTCGGTGAGTAGGTGAGTGGTTGGGTGAGGAGGTTCATGGTTGATTGCATTCGTAGGTGAGTAGGTGCGTGGGTGTGTGGATGAGTAGGTGGGCTCAGTGGGTGGATAAAGAGGTCGAAGAGTGAGTAAGTGAGAGCATGGGTGATTAGGCGGGTGGGTGAGCGGGTGGGTGAGTAGGTTAGTGGATGGGTGAGCAGGTTAGTGGGTGGGTTAGCAGCTTAGTGGGTGGGTGAGCAGCTTAGTGGGTGGGTGTGTAGGTTAGTGGGTGGGTGAGCAGCTTAGTGGGTGGGTGAGCAGCTTAGTGGTTGGGTGAGCAGGTTAGTGGGTGGGTGTGTAGGTTAGTGGGTGAGTGTTTGGGGAGGATAAGGGGTTACCTCGTTTTTTAATGTGACAGCTTTAGGGAGCGAGAGTTCCTCTTATCGGAATCCAGCACTATGACACAATTCCCACACGGGCACAATAGCTCATGCCATTGTAACAATTGACCAATAGATGCTAATATTTGAAGCATATATATATATAAGAAGCTTTAAATCTGGCCCCGTATCCTATACCGGTGGCTGCCTTGATCCTGCTTATTATTTATAGCATGAATAGAAATTTAAACTGAGCCTTGGGGTAGAGTTTTTTTTATAATATGTATTGATTTGTAGATACAGTATGGACAGATTTATAGTTACTTTGTAAATGTTTGGCAGGTTTAGGGTGTCTAAGAGTATTTAAAGCTTATCAGTGCAATGCAACTTCAGGCTAGAGACTTCCAAATGGATTAAAAGACCGACCTTGTTTTGCCACAGTGCGAATGTTGAAATAGGTGGACATTTTTCTCATAAGCCAATGAAATTATGGAGATTTTGACTGCTCGATGTGTGATGAGAATTGCTCTAAAGAGCTGCTCTTTCGGGATAGCCGTGTCGAGCGTTCCTCCTCACTCAACACGGCTGTCCCGAAAAACCAGCTCTTAAGAGCAATTCTTAATAATATTCAAAGTCAAAAAGCTAGTGTCTCCACGCCCACGCCACATTTGGCAGTGCTCATTTCTATCGGCGGACCTCAGCCAGTTATTAAAATAACGTAATTATAATTCTAAATTGGTGAAAGACGGCACGGTTGCGTAGCGGGTCGTGCTGACACCTCATAGCAAGAAGGACCCCGGTTTGATTCCTAGTTCGGATGCCACTTTTGTTCCGTTTGGAGTTTGCATATTCTCCCAGTGTCTGCGTGGGTTTTCGCCAGGCACTCTGGTTTCCTCCCACAGTCTAAAAATACGCTGCTGCTGCTGTCTAAGTTAATTGGCCTAACTAAATTTCCCCCGGTGCACTGCGATGGACTGACATTCAAATCCTGAGTATAGCCTTGCGTTGCGCATTGAGTCTGCCAGGACAGGCTCCGGCTCACTGCAACACTGTGCAGGATTAAGTGAGTACTAATAATGAATTAACAATTCCAATAATTGGTGAAATGGAGGTAGGGGGTGAAAGGGTTACAGAGCCCTGTATTAGTTCAGATACCACTCGCCACGGATGTTTCCCATGGCCAGGATTCAAACCCAGTTTACAGGGTCTATAGCGCTGTACATTAACAGCTGCGCCACTGCTCCACGTACTGCGGTGCGAAAATCATCAAAGGCCAATTCCTCCATTGGAGGGAAGGAAAAAAAAACACCACTGCTGCCTTCGCATAAATAAATTGGTCCGCATGCTATTGATGCTGGAGGAATGGGGCCGAGACGCGATTGGGAGGAATCGCGGAGAAGATGTAACGTTACGACTCCCCGCAAACGTGAAACGTACGTGAAACGCATTCGCAAAAAATACCATCAGCGTATTCTGAAGAAGTGCCGTGTGCTCCTCTCGTCTTGTTGTTTTTTGTGTTTGCCGGTTCAAACGGGGGTTGCTGTCCAGGTTTACCCGGACTGACCGGTTGCCCCACTCCCCAATGGTGGAGGAACGGCATTTTGCATCCAGATGCCCTTAATGATGCCAACCTCCTTTAGATTCGAGGGTCTTCAGATCAGGGCGGCACGGTGGCGTAGTGGATAGCAAGAAGGTCGCGGGTTCGTATCCCGGCTCGGGGGCCTTTCTGTGTGGAGTTTGCATGTTCTCCCCGTGTCCGCGTGGGTTTTCGCCGCGCACTCCGGTTTCCTCCCACCGTTCAAAGACACGCCACCAGGATAATTGGCGTACTGACTAAATTGCCCCAGGCGCCCTGCGATGGACTGGCGTCCCATCCTCGGTGTTCCCCTGCCTTGCGCCCTGTGTCTGCCGGGATAGGCTCCGACTCACCGCGACCCTGTACATGACTGAGCGGTTTCTGAAAATGGATGGATGGTATTCGGATCATTATTTGTCTGGAATCTCCCCCGAGACCTGTTCACCCAGGGAGACCGATAGGGCGGGTACTCTGCTACCGTGCATAATACTGGTGACCTCCTCTCATCCTGGAAACTGTTATTCTCTGAGCGGTAGGGTCCGTGAAAACTCCGGATAATCAGAGTGAATTCGCGGATGGCCCCTCTGATAATTGAATCCGCGGTATGGTCCCTCCGTATCGAAACATATTTGACGAGTTCGTTCGTACGGTGAGTTTTTGAGAAGGAAACTAATAGACGTATTGGCCACGCTGATGACTGACGGACGACACACCGTTTTTTCACGAGTAGAGATGACAACGTGATTGTCAAAAGAAGACCAGGTGTTTGAGGTTGCAGTAATAATATCTGTGTTGCTGTACGGGTCAGCTATTTGGACTTCAACGGAGCAACTAGAAACGACGCTTCTGGTCTTTGAATGCAAGTGCATGCAGAGAACGCTATGAATATCGAATGATAGGATAGACAGCTTGGACGTTCATAAAAGAGCATGATGGATGCAAAGTTCTGTGGATGTAATCACGAAAATACATCCATTATAGATCACAGGACAAGTACGTTCGCGACGGCTGCGTAAACATGTGCGGGATGGAGGAGTGCCGGTTACCGAGACCAGCGGTGACGTCCTAACCAGACGATGGTGACCAAGCCGTCGGCCAGATGGCGACGGACTCAAAAGTTAGATAGATGGATAGATGTTCATTATTACAGCAGAAAAATACCCCGTGAGCTTGCAAGCTCTTTACGGGAATCCTGCGACACGACGAACATGCGAATTTCTGAAAATAGTTAAAGTATATACAAGATTCACATATAACCAAATTTAACTCAACCAACAGCAAAAATATGTACACGTAGCATTGCACATATCTATCAAATAAAATAGTCCAAAATACACAGCATTGCAAAAAAGTTTCGAGTAACCAGGGAGAGAGGAGGAACGCTCGACTAACACGGCAATTCCCGAAGAAGCAGCTCTTGAGAGCATTTCTCATGCAACACCACTCCTCTATTTCATAATAATGCTCAACCCGGTGCTCACTTAGGGGGATGGTGACTCCGACAGCCCGTGTATAAGTGGGCACGCCCTTAGATATACGGGTCTCGAGATTAATTGTACATCTTGCTTCATCTTGCCCAGATACACAGCGCGCCGCTGACATCACCACCGCGATTGCATTTACGAGTCTCGACGGCTAATGTGGCCTCGCGAATTCACAACCGCAGTGCGAAGAGTATTAAGCGAAGTTTTGTAAGTGCGTGTTGTGCTTGACGCAATTATATGCCGCCGATAACGTAGGTGTGCTCGACCATAAACACATCATTTATAGCCCTGTTTTCGCATCATCGGTGGCTGCAAGCCTCCATTTGGATATAGAGATAGCGCTAATCTTATCTCTTACTTCTGCAGACTTATACACATTTTTTTCCCCCTGGACAAATCTATCCATCAGATAAATGTGCAGCGTGGCATTTTCATGGCACACTGACAAAACCTTTGCCCTTGGCCATCAAAATCAGGATTAGAATAGTTTATAAGGAGAGATGCCATTGATAGAAGATGAACAGTGTTGGCTGGGAAGGTGCGCTGTGTGTCGTATCGCGGCGGTTTTGCAACGATACTGGTTTATACGGCCAAACGGTTGCATCAGATTCCGCTCGAAATCAATTCTAGGCCAATAATTCTGCGTGCTTATCAGCGATAAATACAAAGTGTGGGGGGAATATTGGTCCGTTGACTATAAAGGTCACATCCAATTTCTGCCGTCAAAACTGCACTGTAAGTGATATGATATACCTTTGACGTACAATTGACGATCAATGGCTCGAAAGTTAAGCGGTCAAAATTTGTCTGCGCTCCCACAAGCGGCGGGGTGGGACTCACCTCGGTCAGAGGGCCCTGAGCCTTCGTTGGAAATTACACCTTCACATGGCGGGTCAAGTCTGTTCACTTCATGTATGCATTGTTGCGGTGCATAATAGGTCAAAGCATACACAAACAGAACTCCATTCTGTATCTACACGTGTAACTATATGTCTTGTAGTCCACGGGCCTATTGGCTTTCCGTTGGAATATTATCCAGAAACATTTGATATTGCTTTGAAAATCCATTCGCCAATGAAGAGACGCTATGTTTAATCCATATGTGGAGACACAAAATTGAGTTTTTTTGTCATGTGCACTCTCGCTCCCAAGGTAGGGCTCTTGCGATTATCAAACAGCATCGTTATCAGTACCTGCCTAATCCTGTGTAGAGGGTCGCGGTGGGCCGGAGCCTATCCCAGCGGACACAGAACGCAATGCAGGGCTATACCCAGGGCACAAGGGATCAATTCAGTCAGTAGGCCAAATTAACTTAGGCAGCATGGACACATTTGGACTCTGAGAGGATGCCTTCGTGCTGTGAGGCGGCATCGCTACTCACCGCGCACCGTGCCGCCCCGTTGTCAAACGTGGAGCGATGATAAGTAAGCTGATCCCTGACCTGGATTGGATTTGTAAACTTCTGATTGTAGGTTTAACGCGCCTACCACAGCATCACCCAAATACAGTGAATTGCGAATTTACTGTGTCTATTTTATTTACTGTGTCTATTTTGACAAGTTACTGTGTCTATTTTGACATTTGGACCGTGAGACAGGCGCAGCCGTGATCCCTGCAAATTATGTCACGCAGTCGTTTGCATCCGCTTAAAGAGACGGCGCGCTTTGGCGATGTCTCGAATCACACGCGCGCCTTAGATGGAGTTCAATCGTCAATGCTGCACGAATAAACTCAGCTCAACAGCAAGTTTGAGACATTAATCAGAGGCTGCCAAGTCTCGGTGTTGACGTTGTATTTGCATAGCCTTTGTGTAAAACCTCCAAGTTCTACACTAGATCATCATCATCATCACCACCATCATCAGCCGTGGTTAATCCACTGGCGGATTAAGTCCTCGCTAAGCCACCCGCCGCCTCTCACAATCCGACGGTATGGCGATTCACCCAGCACCTGCGTACAAACCGATTCCATCGCTCCATCTCCCTCGGACCGTCCAAAGACATGCTGCCAGGTTAATTGGCGCACGGACTAAAATCTCCGCGGGCGCCCTGCGATGGACTGGCGTCCCGTCCTCGGTGTTCCCCTGCCTTGCGCCCTGTGTCTGCCAGGATAGGCTCCGGCTCACCGCGACCCTGTACAGGATTAAGCGGTTTCTGACAATGAGATGAGGCGCGGCGGTGTCGCGCGCCAAGCGCCGCATTCGAATGAAGAGCGTCGTTATCTGCACCTTTCGACTAGGTCAGTGGCTCGTGGGGGGATGAAAAAAAGAAACATTATTGGATCTCCGATACACCCCCCCCTCCCCTCCCCAGCTTTGATCCCAATTTACTTTACATTGTCAAAGTTGTAGCTAAATGGGTGGACAGATGGGGATGAATCGTCCCGTGCCCATTACCACGGGGCTAACCTGGATAATGAAGCGCTTCCCTGTGATAGCGTACCTCGGGGAGTGGCTCCCTTTGACTCCACGCGGCAGCACTTGCTGCTTTCATTCGTTAATTGAAATGTTCCTGCGTTGGGGGCTCTATTCTATAAAATGTGTACTTTTTGAAAGACTGCCAATTCAAAACTTATTCCACGTAGCCAAACGCCGCCCCCCCCCCTTCCCGCTGCCAGAAAAAAAAAGTGATGAATTAAGTATTCTTGTAGAATGCGTGTGTGGAACTGTGTGCGTGGGGTCGTTCATAGTGGGTTGTGCTACGAACCCGAGTACCCTAGTTTGATGCCTGCTTCGAATTCTATTCGATTCTTCGAAGCGTGATGGTTATATGAGAGTTTCCCATTGCACCAAGTTCTTCTTTAGTTGCAGACAGCCCTTCAACATTTAGAGATATAATAGTCAGTGCTGGCCTTAAAAGGCGTGCATTGGCCTCTCTTCTTGCTACAGACTGAGGGGCTTCTTGCATCTGTTGAGCTTCCGGACATCGTTGTCTTTCAGCTCAGCTTCGGGGGTCAAGGTAGAAGCGTTCACGTCGCGATCCCTGTCAGGTAGTACTTGGTATTGCCTGCGAATTCTACCAAACACTTCGAAGCCAAGCTGAAAGACGACCATGTCCAGAAGCTAGCCATCGTGCTTCGAAGAATCGCAAAGAAGAAGAAGCTCAGCTTCGAAGTGTTTGAGAGAATTTGCAGGTAATACCAATTATTACTTGACAGGGATCGCGACGTGAACGCTTCTACCTTGATGCCCGCTTATGGCCACCGACACCATTTGGCGAATTTCTGAACCGGTCCTTCGCCTCCCCTAGGTCAACTCGGTTTTTAATGAACACCAGGTGCGGTGGTGTAGTAACGTCGCTACTGTGGAGACAAAGACGGCCGGACGCGGCGCGTGCCACCCAACTGCTCGTGTGCCGGGCTGGGCTTTGTGGGCGCCTGCTAACGCCGCGTGAGCTGATATTCCGCTTAGGCTATTACGGAGGTGTCTATACAATTGGCGCAGACAATAGGTGGCCACGCATGGTAGCACCCATACATTATTCTCGTGCACGATCCCAGCCTTAACAGGTGCTAACAAATAACAATTGTCCCAACAGCCTTCATGGCTATATGGGGGAACCTGTGTGTGTGTGTGTGAGGCTTTATAAAGGATGTTAGGTTTTTTTACTAATATTCTAAACATGCCGTCAATGACAATGCACGCAGAGAGCAAACTATGGCATCATTATGTAACGCTTATACGTAATGGTGCAAAACTAATATTAATAACTTCATATCTGATGTGCCAGAGTTAACGAGGGGAAGGGTTGGGACTAGGGTAGCTTTGCATGTAACGAGAGGAAGTTTCAAAGTTATGTTACTAATCCAGGTAAGATCTCGAGAGACCAGGATAGTTGTCTCATTTGTATGAGCGACCTGTACAGCAAGAATATTAAATAAACATCGGTATAAAAACAACTGTCAAATGAGAAATTAAAAAATAATTGAAGGCCCATAACATCAAATCTCACAAGCAAAGCGTAATGTGCCGTGCATGGATGTGACACTGGAATTGCATTGCAAAGGCAGGAGTCCCTTATCAGTAAACTTTGGCCTATTAACACATGCTAGTTATTGGTAGATAATCTCGGGGGAAACATCTCTCTTTAACTGTGAAATCAGCAATAATCTCATATAAACAGACCTTTGGCCAATAAACAGTGGAACAAGGCTGCGTGTGGATGGCACTGTTTTTGTGATTCAGGGCATTAGGTATTGCTGAAGTTTGCTATTCTTACGCAGACATAAAACCACGCACACATGCAGACTTGCATAGATGCGGACATGTTCTAACCGGGCGAGGGAGTCCGTTTACGCCGCTCCATTTGCATTGATGTAGGGTTTCACGGCTCGATTCATGATGGTCGCTCTTCAGAGCTGTTCTTTCTAGATAGCCGTGTCGAGCGATCTCCAGCTCTCCCTCGCGACACGGGTATCTCGAAAGAACAACTTTGAAGAGCAACCATCACAGCTGCATTTGTTGCAGTGATACTGGGAATGCACGAAAATATGTACAGTGAAAATGTATATAAATAATTTCAGAACAGACAATAAATTGTTTATTGAAGCTGGAATTTAGTGATCCATTATTAACGTACAGTAGGTTTATGGTCTAAAATAGGTGACCAATTATTATTGAGTATCATTCTTGTTTATCTACAAAACTCTAACGGAGTGTCATGACTATTTTAAGAGGTTCCTGCCAAGTTTTTACCAGAAGGGAGCGATGATTGCTGTGCATATTCCGAGTAATTTGCCAGTAACGTTTCACATTTGAAACACTTGGACCATGATGGTTGCTCTTCATAGCTGTTCTTTCAGGACAGCCGTGTTGAGCGCTCTCCCTCTCTGCGTCTATCCTGATGATGATGCTTCCAACGTTAGCGAGTAGCACCTATGAAGACCAGTACCACACGAGAGGGTGGGTGTGCAGCACCATGCCCGGCCGTCCTAGGGGAGGCCCAAGACCGGTTCAGAAAATCGTCTCTGGTATTGACCGCGAGCGGGATTCGAACTTGGATCGCCGGGTTTGTAGATCAGCACGCTAACTGCTTACACCACCGCTCCCGACATGTACGTACACGTACACACACGGTGACGCGCGCGCGTGTGTACGCATACACGGCCGCATGTGCAATTCAAACAATGATTTTGCTATTATATTTTTTTTAACAGGGCATGGTTTATAATGCCAAATGAAAATCACAACCCTGTGTCCCTGGCCTCAATGTGGACAATCGGCAGATAAAGACTGCATTTTTGATCACGATAAATGGAAGCGTCATTCCTCTATGCCAGTGGTCAGGGGATTAGACCATTGTCGCTCGACACAATGCACATCAAGACAGGAAGGAATAGCAGGCAGGGTTATCAAGTTGCCAGTGAAATTCAGAAATCTCACGTGACATTGTTATGCAAGGCACAAATTAACAACCTCTGCTACTTTCCGACCCTGCAGTTTTGGGGGGTTTTTTTATTCGTCGGGCTTAAGATTGCCAGTTTCACCACCTTTCAGTGTATTCGAAGCAGCCTTAATCATTTATTTTTTGTTGCTTTGGTTTTTATTGGTTGTTTTTTTTCTTTAGTTGTTGACATGTCGTTCTCTCCGCAGCCTTGTGCAGTGCTTTGTGACCCTTGGGTGAAAGGCGCTCTATAAATGCAATTGTTACTATATTTAAAAAAAAATATTCCTTAATTTCCCATATATTTATATTTATTTTCGCATCGCTCGATTTTAACGCTCCGTTTTGTCCACGAGGGTCCTGAGCGCAATGTTTGATCAATTGATTTTTACATTGGAAATCCTGTTAACTTATTAGATGTAAGGGGCTCTATGTATGTGTCCTATTAATTGTATCTTTCCAAGTGATTAGAAGTGGAGAAATACGGATAATGGGATGAATTTTCCACCTCTTCTAGGTGATTTCCTCTTATCTGCCTGATGCGAAGGACAGTCTATAGCATACGTGTATAATAATACTCCATCCATCCATTCTCAGAAACTGCTTAATCCTGTATAGGGTTGTGGTGAGCCGGAGCCTATCCTGGCATATACAGGGCGCAAGGCAGGGCTATACCCATGATGCGACACCAGTCCATTACAGGGCACCGGGGGGAATTTAGTCAGCAGGCCAATTAACCTATGCCGCAGCGTCTCTTTGGACTGTGGGAGGAAACCGGAGTGCCCGGCGAACACCCACACGGACACGGGGAGAACATGCGAACTCCGCACAGAAGGGCACCCGAGCCAGGATTCGAACCCGTGGCCTCCTTGCTGTGAGGCGGTAGCGCTACTCACCGCGCCACCGTGCCGCCCCGATTCCACATACGCAATAAAAAATGAACACAGACCTAGCGATCCGAAGACCCTCTGACAAAAAGAGGTTGGCGTCAGGAAGGGCCTCCGGCCGTATTATTCCGCTCCAATACCCCCCACTATTGAGGGGCAACAGGCCAACCCGGGTCAACCTGGATAGCGGCCGTTTAAAGCGAACACATGGATTTAAAGGTGGGAGTGTAGCGTAGGTATGCCATGGTGTATGGATTCATCAATCAAGATCGAGTACTTACACGCACGGTGCATGCACTGAAGTGTGTGTTACGAGAACCGCATTATTATATGTGCAATCTATTCAAATTACGTGCCCAATTTGGAAATGTACGTTCAGGCTAATAGAGCAAAGGGTACGGAATGTAACGTGACAGAACAAATAAAAATGAGACACTACAGACAAAGACCGGACACACGGGACGGAACCTATCAGACAGATAGTACAAACAGACAGCGCAAGGCAGACAGAGACCGCGACACAAGAAGAGTGACGTGTAACGATGTAACTGGAAATGCAAATGAGAAACAGAGTAGGCGTCAGTCAAGCGTTAAGATTGAGACAAAACGTCTTCATTCTTGGATTCAATCGAAGCCACATATTGACTTGATTGGCGCGTAAACATCCTCTGCTGTGTGTTGCGAGCAGTCGGTCAGTTTTTTTTTATTTAAGCCGGAAGGAGCCGTTGAGTTATTCAGCTCTTTTTTAACAGTTGTCCAGCAGGGAGGGGTAAACAAGTTACATTTCCTG
>JAZEWU010000021.1:4404248-4420422 GCA_036362915.1 Geotria australis
GGGGGGGGGCAACTTAGTCAGGACAATGAACCTCGGCAGTGTTTACAGACTCCTTGTCAATCCACTGCTGGATGAAAGCCTCGCCAATGCCGCGTCGGTCACGACATTTAATTGACCACACTTTAACCACTGCCATTAACCAGAAAAATACAATTTCAAGTTATTACCTTGATAGGTCACGGAAAAAATTTGCTGAAGTAGCTAACCTTGTCGAATCGCCACCGTAACTGTTATTAAGAT
The DNA here is from genome assembly GCA_036362915.1 of Geotria australis. NCBI lineage: Eukaryota > Metazoa > Chordata > Hyperoartia > Petromyzontiformes > Geotriidae > Geotria > Geotria australis. The sequence continues at coordinate 4,404,489 of JAZEWU010000021.1, forward strand.
GCGAAAACGTTTAACAATCGTAATAACGCGTTGGCCGTTAATGCACACGGCATTTCAGACAAAGGCTTATTCAAAGGGTCACCGTATCCCTGCTCTTAACGGTACCTGTAGCCACACGACCACTAATGTGGAGCCAGCAATGAATGTCAATCTAAGTCGGTACCCAATTATTCTAAGCACCTGCGTGTCAGCTCACATTTACAATTGAAGCGCGCAACCAAAGGGCCCCAAGTTTGGATGATTAAAACTGTGCTGCCTGAATAAAATGTAAATCACTTCACTGCACCTTAAAAATGTAAGACACTCTCCAGATAGGAACGGTTAAACCCAATTGTTTTAATCACACGCAGTTAGGGGGGTTAAGTGGGATTTACGTTCGTCCGTAGACAATTGTGTACTCTCGGTGTTCATACGATCGGTGAGTGTGTGTGGTTGGAGCGGTGTGCACACTACGAAGCTGGCAAACCCGAGTTCGATAACCGCTCGCGGCCAGCATCAGTTACGATTTTCTTAAGCGGTCCAGAGCCTCCCCTAAGTTAACTCAGCCTCAAATGTACCTAGTGCGGTGTGAACACATCGCCACTAGGCAGACAAAGGCAGCCGAGCTTGGTGCTGGCCACCCACCCCGTCGTGTGCCTTGCTGGGCTTTGTTGGTGTTCGCTAACAGCACTTGACTCTACAGTCCGTTAAGGTTGTACGGGGGATCTTTATCTTGCGTGAGGAGTGGTAACGTAGTGGATACCAGAGCTTGCTGTGAACCCAGCCGCCTGAGTTTGATCCCTGACCATGGCTAACATCATTGTTAACTGACATCTCATTCGATGCATGCCTCTCATTCTATAACATACATAATAGCAAATCTTCAGTGTCGGTGTTAAATAAATATCTTGTAGGGTGTGTAAACATTGGCACTGGGAAGACAAATCCGGCCGGGCGTCATGCTTCTCGTTAACGGCACTTGCCCCAACAGCCTGACAGGCCTACACGGGGGACCTTTGTCTTTGTGTCTGAGATGGCGAGGTACGCTGTGGCGGCTTTGTGAACTACGCTACGATCACGGTGGAAACCTAACTTTGATTCCTGGCCATGAACGCAATCAGCGGCAAGTGCTGCGTGAGCCCCTCAAGTGCCTCCTGTAGGTCAGCTCAGCCTGAAATTAGCAACCGGTGCTGTGTGCAGCATCAACAACGGGAGTGTAGCCAGCATGTTAATTACCACACCGGCCCAACACTTCACTTGCTGACCTTAATAGGAGCTTGCAAACATCACTTTTCACCCTATGCTATGAAAGGCTTAATAGGGAAATATTGTTTAGTATTCTTGTGTTTTAACCTTTAATCCAACTGAACACATATATATATATGATTTAAACAGTTAAATTCCAACTGTGCATATTTGAAATCAATATGGTAAACAGACCCGGTGCCTCTGTGCATTGCTTGCTTGCAGGAGATGCCAATGGATATATATTTTAAGAGATACGGAACGCACAACTTGTGTGTGCAGTAACATCAAAGAGACTGCAACCTGAAACGAAATGAGATGGGAAGCCGCAGTGGGTATGCATCTATCCTGATGCAAAGTGACGGAATAAAACATAAAATAATGAATGAGCTACCTAACTATAGTGCAATCGTTCTCTGTATGTGTCTACCGTACAGAGTATGCGCGTGTGTGTGCATGGTACGTGCATACACGCAGTCGTATCCAACGATAACATTACTCAGTAAATCCATCGATCGTATGCTTATAAGATAGCGTATCTGATGCCCATCGTTATGATGTGGTCAGTGGTCAACGGTTGTCGAGGAGTTGAAGAATCTGGCAGAAGGAAGGAAGCGGAGGCCAGGGGGATGGTGGCATCAACGCCTTTCGAAATGACTTGTCTCCGAGAAGCACAAGCAGAGTCCGTTCGTGAAAAAGGCAACAAACAAACGTCGGTGATTAAAATAATAGGCGTTCGCGCGAAGAGCTGAATTATCGCAACAGCACAAAAGCGCCGTTGCGTTATTCTGATTTCTGGGAAACAGTGGGCTATCATCCACGCAACTGGCACCGAGCGATGATCCGGACGGACGGAATCGCGGTGCGCACGCAACGCACAGAACCGACGCTCCGTCGCTGACCCGACAGCAGAGGTTTGCACGGTGGACGATGGATGGTGGACGATGGATGGTGGACGATGGATGGTGGACGATGGATGGTGGACGATGGATGGTGGACGATGGATGGTGGACGGCTCTAAAGCGAACCCACGTGGGACACGGGGGGGCGGGGGGAGGGTGATGATTGATACATGTTTATTACGATGGTTGCTCTTCAGAGCTTTTCTTTCGGGATAGCCGTGTCGAGCGATCTTCCAACGTGGGAGGCGAAACCGTCGCGAGCTAGAGAGGGAAGATTGCTCGACACGGCCATCCCGGAAGCTCAGCTCTGGAGAGCAACCATTGTGAATCGAGGCGTGAAAATCAACATTAGTACTTTTCATTGTTTTTATTCTCATTTGTTGTGTACGCCGTCTGTACTGTGCCGGCCTTCATAGGTGCTCGTTAACAGCACTTAACCCTACCGCCTGTCAAGACTACACGGGGGATCTTTGTCTCTGTGTCTCGATGGCAGACGGCGAAAAGGAAGAGGCGAGAAGTGAAGTGGCGGCACCGTTCGTGACCACCGACCTCGCGCCATCATGGGCAGGACCCGGTAAACTCACGCTAACGAATTCCAAATAAAAACCACACACACATCCACAGCTGTCCGCATTCACGCCTTAAGTTGAGAAAGGTAAAGGCGCAGACCCTGCAATGTCTCGCTCACGCCGCTGTTGGCAGAAGGGCCTCAACTAGAGGGGGCACTCGAGAGCCCCTCTGAAAGGTATTCGGCCGCCTTTATTAACGCTGGCCAGATGACTTGGAACACCTAGGTGGCAGTGCCCCCACACTTTATCCCACCGCACGCGACCTGCCGAGCGACCGACTGACTGTGGTTGAGAATTACTCTTAAGCGTTACTGTTTTGGGATGACCGTGTCGAGCGTTCCTCCTATTTTTCACGACATTTTGATCGATGTGGTTATACGGAAAGAGCCACTCTTAAGAGCGACGCTCATACACTGAGCGGTGTAAACCAACATCAATACATTGACTGCGGTCGTATCAGTTTAGAACTCTCTCTTTCTCGTGTGTCTTTCTGTCCACCTCTGTCTCTGTGTCTTTTCTCTCGAGGACACTTCTTCATTCCGTTTATACAAGTTTCCTAATTCGTATTGTGACGGCTCTGGTCGGTGCGATGACCCTCTTGAGAGATTCAGCGTCTAAGATAGTGCACGCTAATCGAATGGGACGAATCCTAGGCCGTTCCCTCCTCGACCGCGGGACATCTATTGCATAATCCACGTTGTCCACGTGTGATCAAGAGTCGGGGATTTTCCATCAGGCCATTGGTGACCATCCAGCCGATGCGCCTCTCATCCTGCACTCACAAGCGATGGTGGGCCATATAGTTGAGCAGCTGTGGCGTTATTCTGAATTTGTGTTAAAACACCGTGAACCCTGAATTTAACGGACTAATAGGGGGGAAAGGGTGTACAGAATTCCTTTAAATCCGGATGTTTACGTGACGATCTTACATGCATCTCTTGTAACAACCTATAAATTGATGGTTGCTCTTCAGAGCTGTTCTTTCGAGGGAGCGATGGAGATCACTCGACACGGCTATCCCGAAAGAACAGCTCTGAAGAGCGACCATCATGAATCGAGCCGTGAAAACCTACGTCAGTACAACCTATATATTATGAACACCATTAAACAGAGCAATACACGTCTCTAATAGCAGCAAGAAAAAAAATACGAAAACGCAGACCGCCGTCTCGGAAGAAGCGGACAGAGTCCGTTGCCTCCGAAGTCCGTTGGATAGAGAGGTGCGTTAGATGGCGAGGTTTCACCGTAATAACTTTAACAAACGACCATCGTCGCTGCTGCGGTTGTGGCAGGCCTTAATTCAGGTGAGACGCGAGCGAGCGAGCGAGCGAGCGAGGGGCCAGCGCCCCGGCGATTGGGGAAGCGCCGCTCTCTGCCGATTAATGCGCTGAACATCTCTAAATTGTGATGGCCGTACTTATTACTGTACTTAGTGCGTTAAAATAATTAGTGCTAGTTGCCACGACGCTATACTGTAATTTGCTTTCGCAAATTAGAATTAAATTGGAATGTAGCAATAATGAGGGGGCAGACGGTTAGAATTGGAATGCACGGTTGTTAAAAAAAAAGGGAAACTACTCGTTACTTTATCAAGAATCCAGGTGAGACACCATCGAGACATCTCCTTTGTGTTTCGACGCAGAGAGCCGCGAGTAATTTATTGGGATGAAATCTTTGTTTAAAAAAAACACATTAACAACTAAAGCAAGAATGCAATTTACACGTTAATAATAAATAAACACAGTTCAACATGTCTAATGAATTATTGTTCTTATTGGGCCACACTTTTTATTTTTGTTACAGTTAAACCCCCCAAGGGCCTACCTGCTCCACTGTTCCCCAACTGCTTTCCCCATCAGCATTGCCCTTTATTTTACAATCTGTCGTCGTTTTCATTACCCGCTTAATAATAATAGTTTATTCAACGTATAACGGACGCCTTTTCTTAAACACAAGACACCTTATAAGGCAATGCAAACATAACAAATAGTGAGCATAATAATACATCGGTATACAAATACAGTAGCATGAGCTAAACGAGTGAACAAATGTGATAATTAATCCTATACAGGGCAAGAGGGGCTGTGCCCAGGATGGGCCGCCAGTCCATCCACAGGGTATTTTGAAGAGGACATTGTACACATAGCTTTAGGCAGATTTCCAGTGACATCGCTTGCTCCTTTCTTACCGATTTCGATCCACGACTGTACGCCGAACGACGGGACAAACAAGCGCCCTTCAACAAATCAACCGTATCACGACGCTGATGTGCTATGTGTTAGCTCAACAAGTGCAGTGTGCTGTGCCCCGGCCTTGCCTTGCCAGGCAGCGCCAGCGTATGCCCACCAACCCCCCTCTCTCCGGAGCCACCAGCACAATACAAAGATGTTCCCTTATCAATATTGACCCAAAGCGTTTGTCACAGGACCATCCCTTCCCGTGCGGTAAGCTGATATGTAACACTCTGCGGAGCAATTTCCTACGCAGGAGCCCAGAGGCGATCAATAACGCTATTGTAACAATTGTACTCCCTTTGGAGGGCGTTCTTTGTTGCGATCAATCCGCTTAACACAGTTGTTTTTCCCTTGTCACGCTTCAGTACATCCCTTGTTTCGCCTAAAATGGGTCCTGATACATTTCGGCAGATAAGGGGGTTGATTTTTCTTCAAACTGCGTTGTTTCCTTTGCAGTTGTACAAGTCCTTGATAATGTTCTTTTTTTTTTTTACCGATGTAGGTTTTCACGGCTCCGTTGGATGACGGTTGCTTGTTGAAGCTCATCTTTCGGGATAGCCGTGCCGAGAGAGGGAGTGCTCAACACGGCTATCCCGAATGAGCAGCTTTGAAAGCGATTTTCGTACAATCGGTGTTCATTTTTTCGGAGCGTTGTTTTATTTTGTGTTTTTTCCTCGCGGTGTGTACGGCGCTTGCCAACATTCATGTCGGGGAATATAAACTTGTACTTGCGGATAGTGGTTTTTGCGCTCTTTGAGCGTACAATTCTTTCTAGATTGCGATTGTAACGTGGCACGGTTCTTGATCTGCACTGACATAGGCTTTTGACTGACGATGCCTCCAACGTGCAGGGCGAAACGCCGCAAAGGAAAGACGAGGAACGGCCGACACGGCTATCTCGAAAGAGCAACTCTTAGGACCAATTCTCCTTCTCGATCTGCCAATTAAGGTAGTGCTTTGTGACATAGGCCTATGAAAGGTAAAGCGCTGTTTCAAGTTCCCTTTCTAAAAAATAGCCATGTTTTTGTTCTCGTGTCAAAGCAACTGATGGTCAGGGCTGACACTAGTAGTAATATTTCGTAGGGTACAGTAATATAACTGGTTTTGTTAGTGGTGATGTCTCTGTTTTACAATAACTTAAGATTATCTCATACGTGGGTTGTTCGTAGTATCGTTAGCTTCGCCCCTTGTGCGGTCATCATCAACCGACGCTGCCGACACAATAATTTTCTTCTGTACATCGCCTTTGAAATCGTTACAAAATGTTCAAAAAAATCTAAGTAACCTGGAACGTCATCCTGTGGTATCTCCCACGTTAATGGTAATCTCGTTAAACCGTAGTCAAGTCACGAAGTCTCCGCGCTTCAACACGCTTCGAAGTGTCGCTCAGGTCCGTTACAGTAGGCGCCGTGAGCCAACGGTGGAAATTCCTTATTCCCATGCCGGGCGCTAATCTCACAATACGATTGCACGTGGACAAAACGAAGGGTGACAATTTGCATCGCAAGCGGATCGCGATGAGTAACGTGATTGCAGTAACGCATAACTCACCCGCGCTTCGCTCTCGTGTTTTCTCTGTTGCTTTCGTAAAAAAAAAATACGAACACAGCGACAGCATCCCTTTAAAAGTAGCAAAAATATATATATTAAGGAATGCAAAGATAAATTTTGAGCAGAAACGACAGTAAATTAGCTATTACCTTGCACCTTTTTTATCTCCAGCAGAATCAGCTCATGGTTTTGGCCAGTGGGAAACGGGGCACTTGTAATGTAATTTTATCACCGCTTTCAAAGTGTGTATTAATGGAAGGCACGGCTGATTGAGTGATCAAATGAGATAGCATGTGGATTTGCCTTCCAACATATCAGCAAAGGGATCGCAACAAGACTCTTTTTTTTTATTCCCCCACCAGCCACAACCAGTTTCTTTAAATTGATTCGAATTGCTGAACGGTATTAAATTGATGGAATTTTTTTTCTCTCTCTCACAAGCCACTACCCGGCTCTCACAAGGCCCTACCCGCTTGCTAGAATTCTTTGGTAAGGAAATGTGAATGCGGTCCGCAAATTATTTTGTAAAATAAGCCTTTCAGGAAGGGGACAAGTTATGCGCGACATCTTTGAGCTCTCTGCTTGTAACCTCGGTTGAAATGCGGTCGCATAAATACCGGCAGTCAATGCGGCTTTCTATTTTGTATGTTGTTTTTTTTATATCTTACAATGTTTCATGGAATTTTTATGCAATGCCTTACACGAGACAAACCTCTTGCGTTGATTTCACTCTGTGTTTTTACTTCTACCAAGTACAGTGTACAGTGCAATAGAATTCTACCAAACACTTCGAAGCCGAGCTGAAAGACAACGATGTCCAGAAGCTGACCATCGTGCTTCGAAGAATCGCAAAGAAGAAGAAGTGCAATAGTACACGCCGTTGTTATTTTCAAGCAACGGTGGCACAGTGGTACGGGCACGGCACTGCAAACCTTCACGACCTGAATTTGATTCCAGTCCGGAGAATTAGGGTGCATTTTCTTGCCACGACACCGAAAACCAACGGAAACAGATACATGTATAGGCCTAGTCCGTACAGCACCGACGTCAACACCAGATCAGTACAGTACCTGCATAGTGTGGTTAACATTGGCATCGGGGAGATAAAGGTGGCAGGGTGTGGGGGTCTGGCCACCCAGAACACTTGTGTCAGGCTGCTGTTGATAGGTGCTCCATTTACCCCAAAAGAGGTTGTGTGACTTTCCGCTCATTGACGTGGGCAATGCCACTTATTATGACGCTTTGCTACAAAGTTCAGATTATTTCCCACTAATCGGTACCATATTTAACCAACCTGGAGGGATGATGGGCTTCGACCAAGTTGACCCCTGGCCAGGAATGTAAAATCACACCTTTTATAATTTTGATTCCAACCCGCCTTAAAAGAGCACATAATAAATCCCAAATATATTATACACGCCGCTGTGTGTTCCATTTGTGTCCCTCGAGCAGGTTATATTGTTTATGCGCCGAACAAGATGTGATCTCCAACACAGTCACTGAACACGACGCTGCTCAATAAATGTGTGGGAGATCACTTCTTGTTCAGCGCGTAAAAAACTATAACCTCGATCGATGGCAGTTAAAATTTTGGGATGTAAAATCTCTGGAGTGACATGAACACACGACACTAACTGGTTCGTGCATGTGTCAGTGTTTACGTAGCCACACCATGCCCACCGATGGTGCCGGGTGAAATGGTCGGCACACTGGACTTACAATCCAGAGGTTTCATTTCCCAGCGCGGCAGTTGAAGCAACTGACACGTCTCTTAATTCCCAACGCCTCTGTCCAGCCAGCTGTATAATAATAATAGTTGACTTTAGCACCATTAATGCAAACAGTGCCACAAAATGTCGAAACATTGCAAAGCCTGAGGCCTGAAACCAAGAAGAACATGACATGAAAATGTCGCATTCCAACAAGATTAAAATAACGCAAGTGTTAAACATCATAAAGTTCATATGACATCGGAGATTAGCCACATCGATAAGATTGCTATAAAATCCAATGTATGGATAGATTAAATAATTTGAATGCTATCTAGTGCAATTTTGTAATATTTTTTGTATGTTTATCCGTTTCATATGTTCTTATTTGTGTTTGTCAAATAGTGTTTTACCTACCGGTGTATATGTTTCTAATGTAACTTGCTTACCCCTCCCTGCTGGATAGCTGTTAAAAAGAGCTACATAGCTCAGCGGTTCCTTCCAGCTTAAATAAATAGTCACTGACTGACGGAAAACATCTCAGGGACGAAAAAATAATAAAATGGGTGTAGTTTGCGAATCAGCGAGTCACATAAGGTGGGGTAAATCGTCGATACTTCACCACCTTCAAAAACAGTTGGCCAATGTTGAAGAATAGTTCTTAAGAGCTGCTCTTTCAGGATAGCCATGACGAGCGTTCCTCCTCTCTCCTTCACGACATTTCGCCTCTCACGTTGGAGGCATCATCAGGCGTCTGAACTTTAGATGCCTCCAATGTGGGAGGCGAAATGTCGTGAAGAACAGAAGAGGAATGCTCGCCCCGGCAATCCCGAAAAAGCAGCTCTTGGGAGCAATTCTCACACATCGACCCGTGCTAAAACCCAACATCAACACACTGAGCAGATCAAATACCCTCTCGAGGGGCCTCCCTCGAGCTCCAACTTGCGGAGTCCCCGCCGCCACCAGCAGTGACGTGAGCCCAGACATCGCGGCGCTGCACCTTTACCTCTTGCCATACGCACGCGTTGTGGGTAAAGTGAGAAAGATTGACTCTCGCGCGGCTCCGAAAACATATCATTGCTCTTGCACCCGGAGATCACGAGTGTTTCGCTGAAGGTTCTCTAAAGTAATGGCTTCTGTGCGGCGGAGAGAGGGACCTTAGCGTGCGTGCCAGAGAGGAACGATTGGCTTTTGGTGTTTCTCCGAGTCTCGACATTCATGCGCCGGCTTGTTGGCACTTAAAAGCCCGTGCCACGTCTGACACTTAAATGTGAGGCCGTGTCCTTATCAAGCCCGTTTATCGGTGCGAGCTGACTCCACTGCCTGATCAGTTCTCCACCCCTTCCTTTGGAAATGTAGCGAGAACTTGTGCGCTATGGAAAATTGATCTGTTTTTAGGAGCAGATGTGCTCTGTGATGTAGGTGGTGTTTTTTTTTTCAAACGGGCGAGCAAAATGTTTTATGGGATTTTGTTTCCGTTTAAATACGTCCCTTTTTGAAATGTTTATTTTACGAGGACGGTTGTTTTTTTAACTTATTTAATATGTACAGTGTGTTTATATAGAATTTAGCTCCAAGCCCAAGCAGAGGAAAATTGTGTTAAATGTGAAATAGCATTATAACACGTCTGAGATAGTGTCATATATTATTTTTGCATGTGTTCATTTCATTTGTTAACGACATTTACTGGGGGTGCGCGGTAGGAGGGATTGGGGGCAGATTAAAGACGCAGTACATTTGCAGTTAGTGTGTATGTCACGGTAACGGTGCTTGGTCCTCTGGAAAGTCTGGCCCCTGTCATTGTATTGTGGAATTACCACCCACTGGCACAGGGCTGTCACTTTAGATGAGCCTCACTCCAACATTGACTTGAGCATCAGTCAGTCAGTCCGTTTGTATTGAAGCTGGAAGGAACCATTGAGCTACGTATCTCTTTTTAACAGTTGTCCAGCGGGGAGGGTAAGCTAGGGAGCAGCGTGTCTTTGGACTGGAGGATGGAGACACTTTGACATTTAAATCCATCGGCATTTCCAAACTTGACATCTATTGCCCCCGGTGCCCTGTGATGGACTGGCGTCCTATCCTTGGTATAGCCCTGCCTTGCGCCCTGTCTGCCGGGATAGGCTCCTTCTCACCGCGACCCTGTACAGGATTAAGCGGTTTCTGACAACGGATGGATGGAATTTCTTTCAGTTAACTGCAGTTGCGAAGTAACCCGTGATCTCACCCCTCTCTTGCAAGCACTGTGTGGCTTTTCAGCTCTCGTAACTGTGGATGGACTCTGGCTTACGGTCTCGTACGTTGATGTGTATTTGGTTTCTTTCTTTTTCCAGCCAAGAGCCAGCTCTTGCCATATCTTGTTGATGATATGTGCTTATCGTTTCTGATGGCCTTGGCAGATAACACGTTGGATATGCCTGCTTAAATTTCAATAGCATCAAATGCCTTTTCATAATTGATGAACGCCAGACAAAGGCGTACATTGTGCTCGGTGTGCATCTCATTTTATTTTTCTTATCATATAGTCCAGGAAACGCATCTGATGTGACGGCTTAAATTCAGTTCTCCCGAGTAAAATAGATTTCTGACCTCAATGGGCTGTTGTTTACCTGGTTATATACACGCGGGCGTATATAGAGCTTTATAACATATTTTTCTTTGATTTGCTCTCAAGAGCTGCTCTGTCGGGATAGTCACGTCGACAACTCTTCATCTCTCCTTTGCGACGTTTCGCCTCCCACGTTGGAAGCATCATCAGGAGTAACGTCGCGAGAGAGGGAGAGGGAGATCGCTCGATACGGCTATCCCGAAAGAACAGCTCTGAAGAGCAAACATCATGAATCGAGCCGTGAAAACCTATATCAGATAGATAGATAGATGCTTATTATTACAGCAGAAAATATCCAGTGGGGCTTGCAAGCTCTTTGCAGGATTCCTGCGAATTATGGGGCAATTGGCCAACCGGCAACAGTGAGCATTACGGTGAGGTATGACAGACACGATTTTGGGGGAGACTTTCGTCCAGCAGTGGATTGATAAAGGACTGTAATGTCTTCTTATTATTATTGGCATTCATTTCAAGATTTATGACTTATATAACACTTCGTTATCGTATACACAAAGCATGATAGATTCCAAGAAAAATGCCAAATAATTTATACGTGTGTGCGATACGTAGCTGAGAGTGCAATGTGCCCCTTACAGTCTTTCTATGACTCGTAAATAAACCGTTTGGCTTCCCGATAAAATAGGTACGTGTAACATTTTAAAGTTATGGAATTACACGCAGCCAACTTTCCTACGAAATAAAGTGTCGGATTGAGGAGAGCCATGTGGCGAGAGTGTTAGGCTATGTTATATCAAATATAATGTTTTTGTTACATGTTCCATATATAGGTTGAAATGTGTGGAAAGAGGCAGTGTGGGGGTCGGTACACAGCACTACGGGCCTAGCAAGACCCGGGTTTTAGTCCCCTACCAGCGGAAACCGGGGTCTGGACTTGGTGTTTTGCCTCCATTGCGTTAACGAAAAAAAAAGTTAGCAGCCTAAAATGAGTTTGTTAACTCCGAGGTGTGAGTAATGTTTGCACTGTGAAGACAGGAATTTTAATAATAATATCAATTTATATAGCGCCTTTCACCCGAGGGTCACAATGCGCTGCACAAGGGCCGCGAAGAGGACGGCATGTCAACAACGAAAGAAAAAAAACGACCAATAAAAAACAAAACAATAGAAAATAAATGATTAAGGCTGCCTCGAATATACTTCTTCTTAGCGATTCTTCGAAGCAGCACGATGGCCAAATTACAGTTTCCCATTTTCTTACACAGACCCTTGCATTTTCATTGAACTCCGCAAGGTCTTTTGAGCTGCAGAGGTTCGGTAGTAGAGCACAGACAAGGCAGTGTTCCATAGTATGGTCTGCTTCTCCACATTCGCAGGTGGTTGGGCCGGTCTTGTAGCCCCATCTGACCAAAGCATCTTTTGATCGTCCCGTTCTAGTTCTCAGGCGGTTGAGTGTCTTCCACTAGATGGACACCTTTTTAAGATCTTAACACTTTTTCTCATTGCCGGAAAGGGTTAAACCTCGCATATTGTTTACATTAGATCTGGATGAACTTTCCTCCTAGTTAGGCAAGGCACTTGCCGAGACGGCTGGAGTAAGGTGTCAGATTCTAGAGGGTTTCCCTCTAAATCTGGAGGAACTTTCCCCCTAGTTTGTTGTTGTGGGTGGCTGCGTTTTTTTGCTGTTGCTTGTGTCTATGTGTCTTCTTGTGCTTCAATGTTTATTGTTTAATTTGGATTGGCGTGGTTTCCCCCTCGTCTGTCTCTGTTTTCCTGTCTCTGCGTCCTTATGCCTCCCCCTGTCGCACACCCTCCCTCTCTGTCTCCTCCGTGTTTGTCTTTAAGGAAGTGACGGCCATCTTAGGGGACGCTGGCAGATTTTTGCCGCTCTTAAGATTGCCAGTTTCACAACCTTTCAACGTATTCAAAGCAGCTTTAATCATTTAATCTTTGTTCCTTTGGTTTTTTATTGAGTTTGTTTCTTTCATTGTTGACATGCCGTTCTCTTTGCGGCCCTTGTGCAGTGCTTTGTGACCCTCGGGTGAAAGGCGCTATATAAAACGCTATTATTATTATTATCAAATATCTTGCCTGTAATCTGCTTGCTTGGTGTGCTGCCACTTGCAGTCACGTCCTATACTGCCGCAATCGCCCAGTACATCAGTTTCTCACTCATTCACACACACCGGTTCCATCTGCGTGCGATCCACTAACCCCACCGCCTAGTCTCCACGTTACAGACATGTGCCATCGCACCTGGCCAGATTAAACAAAATACTCTGGCAAGCAGGATGTTCACAGAAAAGGAGCACAGTGGGGTTGCCTGTAGAATTGGCAAATTAGCGCAGGAAGGACTGGTGAGACTTTGAACGAAAAAAGGGCCCTTACATTTATCAGGGATTGTTGGCAGATACGGCTATGTCATTTGTACCTTTGAGTTGTAATTATCATTTGGGCTTCTTGAGTTGATGTCTTGAACTTGTGACGTGATGGGACTGCAGAAATAATGCTGCATGTCTCATGAATTCGGTCTCACTAACAGCGCTAGATTTTATAAGCCACGGTGGCAACAACAAAAAATGCATTTCATTTTATATGGGCGATGTGATACGCTTGTGTGAAAATATTGCTTTTTTTTACAATAAGTTGATATATATATAGAAAAACAAATCCTCACCTCTGAATTTATGTATGGTTTTATTTCTCTCTTTCTTTATTCCGTGAACTAAAATGGTGATTCAGGGTTTGGGGCATTATGCAAGCCTATTTGAGACGGATTGTGATTTCAAAAGCCAAATTTCAATTTATCCCATCAGCTGCTGTTTGTAAATTGCCCGAAATGTAAGAGTACAATTGCATGCCTCCATCATAGTTTTAACACCTTGACGCCGTAGCCTCTCCAAAGCCGAATGCGAGTGTCAGAAATTCCCTCGAGTGTTCAGGAACGACCCAGGAGGAAAACACATAAATACGATCGATCGACATATATAGATCTGTGCTCTATCCAGAATTTTTATAATTTTTCTCTCTAAAGCTATCCGCAATCCAGTGATACCCCGTAACGTGTGCACGCATTCACACGGCAAAATCACAAACGTCACCCGCATTTTTACCAGTCGGGGCGTGTGAAGGGTTAATAGAACCTTTGCAGGCATGGTCATGGGTGCAGTCAAGTGAAAAGTCATTATAGTTTTAATAAAATAAGCACTTTAAATCTACGACGCTCTGCATTTAGCAGTGAGCAAGGAGATACAACTAGCTAGGTTAGACTTCTTGCTGACTATTGATTAAATTTGTTGGCAGGGCGGCGTGTTAAACGTGCCGGCTGTTTACATTGTTGTACGCGGTATTCAAAGTGTCCGTGAGTTAGGTATGTTTATAAGACTACACGAGAACGGGTGTATGGGACCGGGTGGGGTGCTGGAGTCTGGGGCAGCGGGGTCGAGATGGTTATACGACGGAGAGCTTGAGTTATGGAGCGAAAGGTGCAAGAGGTGCTTCAATTCTACGAACTGTACAATTTGTCTTCGTCTTGACTGAAAAAAAATTCGTTCTAACATACGCACGGTGTAATTGTCTCAATCTGATCAATAGTGAAATAAATAAGCGGAGAGTATGCCTCCTTCCCGTATCTGTCCCCCCCACAACATACATTCAAGTATTTTTACACACCCCATCAGGAGGCACGGCTGTCGGGCGGTTGATGTTCTTGGCCGCAGTCAGGCCGCTTTAACGCCTGGAATCTCTGGGTCGGTTTTGACAGTCGGTGTCTCATCAGCAGTCTGGCTCGCTGAAATCTCATCTCACGGTCAGATACCGTTTAATCCTGTGCATGGTTGCAGCAGTGAGCTGGCGCCTATCCTGGCAGACACAGGGCACAAGGCAGGGTTATGCCCCGGATGGTACGCCAGAACATCACAAGGCATTGGGGGCAATTTAGTGAGCAGGACAATTACCTATACAGCAGCATGTCTTTGGACTGTGGGAGGAAACCGGAGTGCCCGGCGAAAACCCACGCGGACACGGGGAGATAGCATGCAAACTCCACACAGAAAGGCATCCGGGCCAGAATTTGAACCGAGGTGGGCCTTGCCGCGGGGTGGCAGCGCTACTCACCGTGCCACCGTGCCGCCCGACTCGCTGCAACCCTTGCTGGTAAACGGCCAGATGGTTATAGGCATGGACACTGTATCTCAGCTACGGCTTCTAGCTTGACGCAAAACTAAACGACAAATTGTGCAAAAATAATAATTAGTTCTGTGGTGGAGGATGTAAAGCAACACGAGTTATTTCTTAGATCGTTTTAAATTATTGCAATGGATACTTCACGACCTTTCAGTATATTCGAAGCAGCCTTAATCATTGAATTTTTGTTGCTTTGGTTTTTATTAGTTGTTTTTTCTGTCGTTGTTGACATGTCGTTCTCTCCGCGGCCCTTGTGCACTGCTTTGTGACCCTCGGGTGAAAGGCGCTCTATAAAATGCTATTATTATTAAAAATCCATTGAAGGTTTGCTTTCATAGCATATGTAATGCACAGGAGTTCGTGCGCTAAACTGGAAGTCCGAAAACTTGAGTTTGATTCCAGGCTGTGTCCACGTGCCCATAGTGGCCTGTCTAATAACATGGGGGAAGAAGCCTTCATCCATCAGTGGAGTGACAGAGGCGTATACATTATTAAGCTGTATTATTATGCATGTAACATGCCTACATATGTATTAATAATGCACTGAATTATGGAAAAAATTGCGTGCGTATTTTTACTCGTCAAGATTGGTTATTTGAACAGAAATGTCCGCGTCAACACAACGTTCTATTTTCTTCATGAAAATGACAATTAAATCCTGGATACCGTCACCTCTAATGTGTAATCCACGGAGTTTTCCAAGACAAGCAATGACCCTTGTGCGTGTATTATGTGTGTCCTGTTGAATCAATTCGTATTCCATCTATATCTCCCCGCTTCATAATATTCACGCAGTCTTGTTCCCAGTCGGTTCTGATGGACGGTTATATGTTTTCTAACGTACCGTCGTGCACAGCTGTTAAACAATTCATAATATATCCCAATTCAGTTGCTGGCTTTTACTTCTTCTTCTTTGCGATTCTTCGAAGCGCGATGTTAAATTACAGTTTCCCATTTTCTTACACAGCCCCTTGCATTTTCATTGAACTCCGCA
>JAZEWU010000021.1:4428566-4461318 GCA_036362915.1 Geotria australis
CCAACCAATGCACGCTCCGTAATCTGCCGAATGCGGCGGCACCGGTCGGATTATTTTTGGCGGGTGTTTGCATGCAGATAGTGTTGGCCGATCTCGACATGGTGTGATTGGGCGACGGCGGAGCGGCATTGAAAGAAGCCCCCGCGCTTAAAAAAAAAAAATAAGGTGCACGGGCTAATGCCAATGACTGTGTGCACAGCTTTGATGATTTCATGCATGGGGAATGTTCAAAAAGTCTTAAGAACAAGGTGCAGGCGGTAAGTCGCGCGGCGATGCGGTTAGAGTGCTCGGCGCACAATCGGAGGGGTCGCGGGTTCAAATCCCGCTCGGGCGGCAACTCGGTCCCGTCGTCATCGTAGAGATCGTGATTACTCTGGGGATGATGAAACGAGCACTGTGTTGATGTCGGTTTTCGCGGCGCAACGTGTGAGAATTGCGCCGAAGAGCTGCTCGTTCGGGATGGCCGCGTCGGGCGCTCCTCCTCGTTCCGGAGCGACGTACCGCCACACCCGCGTCGGAGGCATTGTCAGGCTTCTGACCGAAAGAGCAGCTCGCAAGAGCGATTCTCAAAATAAGGAGTGTCGGTGAAGGATGTAACTGTTGGACGGTCCACTCGAACGCCTTCTCACCACGTCATTGGAACGCGGAGTTTTCGACACTCGGTGCGACCGGCAATTGCTCTCTCACAGCACCGCTGCCGCAAAAAAAAACTTCCACCGCACGGAGCTCGAGGGAACCGGTTTCCAAACGCATCTCTAATACTTGCGCGAGCGTGAAAACATCTCCGACTCTGACAATTTTTTAATTTTTTAAACGCGCGCAGGCAACACAAAGCGCACGTTTTGACGCAGCGTGTAATTTGGGTGCCCCTGGCGCGACACCGTTCGTTCAGCTGCCCCAGCGCTCGCGACTCGCCAGATATACGGACGCTTCTATTATTTTTGCCGGGACGGAATTCGGTTGTCACCGACTGTCCGGGGCGGGGGGGAAAGCGGGGCACGTTGACTCTGCGTCACACCGCGGAGCTGTTTGACAGACACAAAGCATACAGGTTAAACAGTGGACATGCATTTCCAGCGACTTCGTATTTGCTTTAAATTGAAAGGTGTGAGTTGCCGCTATAGGGGTTATCACGGAGACCCCTTCAACGTATAACCTGGATCATAACAAGAGGCTTCAGAGCGGTATTAGAATAGCCTGATCTTTGCACAAAACACACCAATGTCTAATGTGTCAATGTCAGCGCGTCTCCGGCGTCAAATGAGCGACGGCGCCTGTCTCTGCTTGAAAGCCGGCGGTGGAAATTCCACGTTGCAGTGGCAGAGGCCAGTCGCTCCGTCGGATGAGCGTCAGCCACGTTCCGCAAAATGTTTCTCGTTTTATTGATGCCACGGGGGATGGGTTGTGGAGAACCCCAGCTGGGATTTAAACTTGGCCGCTATCAGATTGTGAGACGACACTAAACCGGATGATACCACCCTAGGAGCTCTATAAATGCTATTATTATTAGACTATTGGACCTTTTTATTATTATTAAATACAGAGGAGCACAATGTCCAGGACAAGCTGCTTTGATTTAAGAAGTATTTGACGAATGTTTTCAAACTGTATTAGACCATGAGGACAGCATTGTAGGTTAATATTTGTTAACTTGTAAATGTCGTTGTATTTGTCGAGCGTGGGCACGGTGGCATAGCGAGCAGTGCTGCTGCGTCACAGCAATAACGACCCTGGTTTGATTCCCTACTGAGGTGCTTTTCTGTGTGACGTCTGTGTGGTCTCTCTGTGTCCGCGTGGGTTTTCGCTGGATACTCTGGTTTCCTTCCACAGTCAAACGACGTGCTGCCTAGGTTCATTGGCCTGCTGACTGAATAGCCCCCAGTGCCTTGCGATGGACTGACTCTGCCTTCCACCCTGTGTCTGCCGGGATAGGCTCCGACTCAGCGCAACCCTCTAAAGGACACACTGACCTGTTTGTGTTATTAAATAAGCTGCATTTTTTAACAGTGTTTCGCATTTATAAAATTTACAATTTAAAAGCTACGTTGTATTATGTCATTAAAGACGTGTACATCTTATTGGAAACGTGAAATTACGTAATTTACAATAATAATAATAATGTTAGAATCAACCTTATTGTAACTACACATAACTAGTAATATAATATAATATTACATGATAAAATCGTATAATGAGAATCATGTGATTTCGGTTCGTACAGAACGCTCGACGAGATTATAATTTTGAATGAGCTGTGTCTCACCTATGCCGTCGTCAGTTGGAAAACATGTTAAAAAGGACATAACGCTGGCCGTTGGCGTGACAATGTCCCGTAGTTACTACGAGACGTTAATTTGTTTTGTTCAATATTCAGGGCCAGCAAAGGTAAATGCCAATCACTGAATTCAAAATAGCCTTTATGGTTTTATCTGAAATTGAAATTTACTGATTACCATTGATTCTTCTGGTCATAGCATCTGTTGATTAACAAGGGCGCACACTGTGTACGCCGATAAACTCTAAACGTGACTTTTTTTGAAATTGGAACGGAGTTCAGGGCTCGCGCCGCATTTAAGCAAGCTTGCACATTCAATCACGCGCCGCATTCTGCCTCCGCCCGCGGTTCATTATTTGATAATTCATGTCAGCTCTCCGTCACAAAGCGTTCAAGACAAGAGGCGTTTTCCCCAGCGGAGGCCGCATGCTTTCCGCGGTGCCACATCAAACAAACCGATTTTTTGGAGGGCTCAGCGGCTATCGGGCTGTGGCGAAATTGAAATTAGACCCAATTATTCGGTGGGATCGCCGAGCCCAGCTTATCGGAGGCAAAGATGTCATTTCTTGCTTCGTGTCGCCGGAAAAAATCTCGCGGAGCGATTGAAGGCGTGCTGCGCTGCTGCCGCTGCCACCGCCGTCTATGTGCGAGTGTGCCGCTGGTGTCCTGGCCGGCCCCGTTCCTGCGTGTGTGTGAGTGCGTGTGTACGCGCGCGTGTTTGTGCGCGCACCTTGTGTACACACCTCGCTCTTTATCAGGGACCAAGATGTCGTTGCGGAGCGAGATTGAATGTGCCAGAGCGGCGGCGTGAGATGTGCGTTTTGGACAGAGGTTGCACGCGGAGAGGTCAGAACTTGGCTGCTTATCATAGCCGGTGTGACAGGCAGGCATACCTCCCCAGATCACAAGACTCGACTTTATTATTATTATTATTATTCGTTTCCCTCCCTCTTCTCTCTCGCTCACTCGCTCGCTCTGTTTCTCTCGTGCAATATGCAGGAATAAACATGCGCCTTTGAAAATTCCTGGCGTTTATGCAGCATGCAAAATGAAATGCACCTTGGGTTTTTTTGCGTGCGTACGTTATGTTAACCTGTGTGTCTGTTTTGTTCAACATTAGTATATCACCGTCGCATTTTGGCAGGCAAAGAAAATGAACATTTCGGCATTGTTTAGGGCCTGAAAATGCTTTCTGCCTTTTCATTTTTTCCAACTCATTAATGTCACGCGATGTAAACTTACAATCCACGATTTGTCAATTGCTAAAGACAAAAAAACCCCGCTAAACCACTAAGAAAATAACAACCGCCGATTTATCACGCGCAAAAGGGACACTTTTAAACGCATCGCGTCCCTTTTTATTTTTCTAAACAAATTTCAATTCAACACAGTCGGAAACCTCATGAGACAAATTTAACCAAACACCCCCCCCCCCCAACAAAAATATGGTGCCCTCCACACTTAACATGCGTGTGACATAAATTGCGACAATTAATGGCTTGCACCTGTTCGCTGCCGGATGTACCACGCGTTCCGGGGGTGTTTTGCTGACTTCGTGCCCGGGGGACGGATGGCAGCCCCGTCACTTTTGTATGGCATCGCCCGAAACAGCTTGGCGCTGATCTTGAGCAGTGCGCGTTTGATTACTCACTCACTCATTCGGTGACCTCCAATGTGTTAAGTGTCAAAAGCAAAGCCCCCGTTTGAGCGAGGAAGAGAGGGGGACAAAAAAATCATCGGAACGCCGCGGGAGGGAAAATGAATGGTAATTTTGAAACTTATTAACACAGCAGCTTGCGATGCTTTTTTTTCCTTTTCAAAGATGCCAGGATTATCAATAGATGACTGAGTGCTGGATTACGACGCTGACGTAATAAAGGTAAAGGTGCAGGTCTGAAATTTCTAGCCGGCGCCACTGCTCACGGAAGAGCCTTCACTAAAGGGCACCTCAAAAACACCCCTCTGGAGGGACTTACTGGCTTACCGACTTACTGGCAGCACCGCTTGCGCTATAAGCTATGCTGGTCTTAATAAGTACTCACTAACAGCCATTTCCGTTTGTAAACTTGTTGTCGCTGGTTTAAATGGCCGTCCTCCAGGATGGGCCAATTAATTAACGAGTTATTTGTGGGAGGAAACTGGAGAACCCGGAGGAAACCCAGGCAGAACAGGCGGACAGAACACACAAACGCCACGCAGAAAGGCGGCCGAGGCGCGAATCGAACCGCCTCGGGCAAGACCATTCTTTCTGTGAGGCGCAGATGTTACCACTGTGCTGAGAAAACCTACATCAATACTCACAGCACATATAGAGCCCTGCCGACCAGGCGTTCTGCGTTCCGAGTGCGTGCTCGGAACCGTGTGTGTTCTCGGGCACACTGGGAAGTTGAGGACGTCTCCAGTGTCGGAGGCGAAACGTCACGAAGGACAGCGGCAGAGCGCTCAGTGACATGGCTATCCCGAAAGAGCAGCTTTAAAAAGCAACTGTCTTATATCCGGCCGTGAAAACCTACAGCGCTACGTCAAGTCACGTTTATTGATCACATACACATACAACACATGGCAGTGATATTATTCGTCCCCGTTCTCTCTCAACTCTGTGCAAAACGATTGTTGTCAATAACATACAGGCTTAAGTATTGAAAAGAAAAAAAAAGTCAAGCACACTATGATATGACACGAAGTACTAATAGCATAGGGCGGCACGGTGGCGCGGTGCTCCCTCACAGCAAGAAGCCCCCGGGTTCGAATATCCGGCTCGGGTGCCTTTCTGTGTGAAGTTTGCATATTCTTCCCGTATCCGCGTGCGTTTTCACCGGGCACTCCGGTTTCCTCCCACAGTCCAAAGACATGCTGCTGCATAGCTTAATTGGCCTGTGGACTAAATTGCCCCCCAGTGCCCTGTGATGGACTCGTGTCCTATCCTGGTTATATAGCTCTGCCTTGCGCCCTGTGTCTGCCGGGATAGACTCCGGCTCACAGTGACCCAGTACAGGATTAAGCGGTTTCTGACAACGGATGGATGGGATGGATACTAATGGAATATGCATAGACAATGAGTGTAAGTGACACACGCATTGCAGCGTAGCAGCAATGAGGTCCTCGTCAACAAAAAACCCCCCAAAAAAAATGTGTTGCTGATTTTCCATTCTATGCCGTTGTTGACATGTCGTTCTCTCCACAGCCTTGTGCAGCGCTTTGTAACCCTCGGGTGAAAAGCGCTCTATAAATGCTATTATTATTATTATAACACAGTCCCCATGTTATGAAGCGCAGTGTTGGGGGACCGCGCTTCACAATGAGCGGGCCAGCCAAACACGCCGGCCGCGCGTTCGTAAGGGGAGTGGGTCGGGGCATCGTCAAGCGACGCCGCGCGAAGGCCTCGCTTCGTGACCGTGTGTACGAGTCGGCTGTCCCCACCACCGCCGCCAATGTCAGCGAAACAACCACCATTTTGGCCGCACACATGCATGAATGTATGCATTGTGCGTGCCCATTCATTATCTTATCTTCCCGTGCATGCGCTCATTCCTCCACGATTCAATCTTTCAGGTGGCTGTCCATTCATCAACTTTTTAATTACTGTAATTCATTACTTAATTAACATGTTCATTAATTCTGCAGCAAATGCCATATTTGACCTTTGATATAGGTGTGATTTAAATGCGCATAATCTGCTGTAAAATAACGAGATTCTATTCAGCGGGAAATATTTTTTATGAAGGTGTGGTGTTTTTTCGTCGTCCTTTTTGAAAATTTTCTTCAAATTCCCACCGTTCAGCATCGTGTTGCAGGGCTACAAAATATCCATCTGGCGCGCGTGCCGGGCTGTGTTGTCACGCGCTGAAGAATGTCCCCGCTGAAGGCAATATTACTGAACTAGCTCTGAAATCTGTTCAGGTGAAATATCATCCCCACTAGGGGCGCTATAATAATAATAGCATTTATATAGCGCCTTTCACCCGAGGGTCACAAAGCGCTGCACAAGGCTGTGGAGAGAACGACATGTCAACAACGACATAGAACGGAAAATCAACAACAAAATTTGTTTGGGGTTTTTTTTATTATCCGAGCTGTGGAGAGAACGGCATATCGGAAAATCAGCAACAAGATTAACAGGATTAATCAGCTATTCCACATCCCTCGCTACAGAGACAGCTGTCCATTGCACGGCAGTCAACCGTCATCGTTATCAACGCCCGATTAATCCTGTACAACGTCATGGGCGGCCGGTTCCTATCCCAGCTGACACAAGGCTTAAATCAGGCCTATACCCCAGGATAATAATAATAATTAATAATAATAGCGTTTTATATAGCGCCTTTCACCCGAGGGTCACAAAGCGCTGCACAAGGGCCGCGAAGAGAACGGCATGTCAACAATGAAAGAAAAAACAACCAATAAAAACCAAAGGAACAAAAATTAAATGATCAAGAATGGGACGCCAGTCCATCGCAGGGCACCGAGGGCCACCGGAGGCAATTTAGTCAGCAAGCAAATTAATTTAGGCAGCAGCATGTCATTGATCTGTGGGAGGAAACTGGAGTACCTGACAGAAACCTATGCAGACAACGGGAGAACATGCAAACGCTGCAGAAAGGTACCTGAGCCAGGGATGGAACTGAGGGTCTTCTGGCTGTAGCACTGGTCACTGGCAACCAGCCACTATTGTACCCGATCGCCTTTGTCTGCCGATGTTTACACAATGATTTTGGATGCTAATTTAAGGCTCAGTCAACCTTGGGGAGGCCCAGCACTGCCTTAGATAGTCGCATCTGGTGCTGGCTGTGAGCTGGAATCGAACTTGGGTCGTCACGTGCGTAGCACCAAACGCGCTAACCACAACCCTTCCATGCAACAACAACCGCCAGTGGCGATGACATCACCACGGCGCTTGTGCCAGGCCATATGCATCTTGAGACCACGTGAAGTGTTGAAGGCTCGCTGACAGGAGGTCACGGGACAGACCCAGGTGTTATGGGCTGCCTACCGTATACACATTCACGCACGTGCAGTCAAAGCCACTTTACATATCTACATATCACGCTTGGCCAATGGGTATTTTATTTTGCAGAAGAAATACACTGCAAATATTTTAAGTGGCTTTTATGATAGCAGTAATTACCACATATCTCATTGACAACAGCAGTGCCTGGGTATACATAACGAGTATAAATCACACATAGCTAGCTGGTCATTATGTGTCTGTCATTGTGTGTCATTTGTGCCATTGTTACTCTGGCCAGATGGCGCTATGTATTGAATGCTCAGCTCTCATTCAAAAGGCTATGACTTCAAATCCCAGGTTGGTGGTTAACGTAGCCTATCATCATCATCATCATCCCGCCGAAGTCAACAAAATCAGTACCACTCTGTGGGAAAACAAGAGTGGTCGTCGTGACTGCGTTGGTGAAACCTTGGCTTTGAAACAAGAGCGATTCGCAAACTTTGTCTTTATTTAGACACTTCGTTGTTTGGAGTAATTTAATGTCTCCTTGCTCAACTGCTCGTTAGGCAACATCCGTCTACCCTGGGTTTTCTGAGCCAGTGTGCAGTGGATATTCCGTGTTGCAATAGCACTGACCGTTGGCGGTTGAAGCCACACGAGGTGGTACTAAATTAACGGACCTCAAATGATGATGAGGATATTTAAACTCGCAGCTTCGCAAGTTCTGCTCTTCGACGGAGCTACAGGTCATCCTGTGATTTAATCCATCACTATGTTGATTGGCTATTATCTATCCACTGCTCATTGTAGGGCTCCGCAAGCCATTGCAGTCTCGATCGGTCCTGCGATGCGGCTATCGAGCTCCTGTATATGAGCTGAATTCATTGCTCCGTCTCTCCGGTGGACGTACTGTCGAGCTTATTCCCTACTTTGGCCGCGACATGCGCTGCCCAGTCAATGCGACGCTTCTAGCTCGCGTCGGAAATAATTCCTCAACCCGACTCCGGCGAAATGTGAAAATATAAATTGTTAATCTTTGTGGATGCACAGTTGGGCCACAACTTGAGTCTCGGGCGGAAGCAAACAAAACAAAACTGCACGGGACCTTGCAAATGTTCACAGCGGCAGCGATTCAAAGCTGCGGCACAGAGCAGTGCTCCTATCAGCCCCCCTGTCAGATAAGCAGATGGACTTGGAGGGCAGGGTATTTTCAGGAGGAAGAGCCGTGGCTGCCGCTGGTTAACGGGTTGTGGAGGTGGCGCACGGCGCGTGTGTACACGTGGGTGCGTGGCTGCGTGTTTGTAAGCGTGGGACCGACCGTAGGTGGATGCGGGAATTGGTGGCGAAAGGGCTGGTCACGTGGCGGAGAAATTGAAGTTTTTTTTTTGTCCGGCCACGAATCGGTTCATTACCCGTATCTGCCGGCGTCGGCACATTTTGATGAACGCCAGCCGCCGACACAATTATGACGATAATTGGATTGATAAACGGTCGCCTCCTTTCTTGCCGGTGTGCGAGTTGAGCCCGTGTCTCTCGCTCGCCCGCCAGCCCGCCCGCCCGCTCGTCTCTCTGTGTGTGGGTTGCTGCTGCTGCGGCGACTCATGTGCTGCACACAAACACAAATCTGCTGTCATGTAACCGCCAGCTTTCCATTAACCCTCTGGACGACGGTTCGCCCCGATCGTACGGGCAGAGGTTGGCGGCCGTGGCCGAATCGAGGCTCCCCGACGCGCCGACGCTTACCGCGGATTCGCGCCGCGACGTTTGGGCGCTGCTGAAGCGTTCGCGCGCTTGTGGCCGAGAAACGTCGCGTCCGCTTTCCTGCGAAGGCCGCGGGACCAGAAACGTTTGCGATCGGAAGCAAGGTTAAAAAAAAAGAGCGTCCCTTCGTCCTACAATGGCGCGCTTTTATTTCTCTCTTTTCTCACCTTGTGCCGAGTTTCTACGCTTTTCATTGCCGAGATTTTATTTTATATTATTTTTATTTATTTTGTATCATTCTCCGCGGATAGTGTTTTTATGCAAGCTGCTTACCAACATTGGCCTCGTATCCACTCTCTCCCCACCTCGTACACTTTCAGATAAAGTGTTTGATATGTTTTTTTGTTATCAAATATTTATCTAAACCAGCACCTGTTTGCTGTTTCTCCTTTTGGAAATGACATGAAATAGATTTATGATCAAGGCCACATAATGTCATTCAAATATGATGCCGGACAAATAAATAATCTTTTTCGTACACGCTCGCACACGATCCTGGTTTGAGGCTTACGGGCTGCTCTGGGAAAATGTTATTTGCGAGCACCTATTAAGGCTTACGTAGTACACAGCAGGTAAGGTGGCGATCAGAACACGTCCTTGGTTGTGCTTGTCAGCCCCTAGCTTCTGGCCACATTACTCAATACTAATTTTAGGCTAAGTCGACCTAGGTGAATCCCGGAGGAGTTCATGTTGTCCATAAATACGTGCAGATTAATATGACACAGCTCTAGATAATCACCGTCGTGTGTTGTCTTCGAGATCCAGTGATGATCCATCCATTTTCTAAACCGCTTGTCCTGGTTAAATAATAATCCAGTATTTTCATATAAGTCTCAACGTACGTTGTATATGTTTAAATGACCGGCAGTTTGAATTTTAAACGCAGGATAGATTTCGGTATAAATCTGGTGGGGTTGTCGGATCCTTTACTCGACAGTGGCTGCGGCCTTAATAAATAGGCTTTCATCCAGCAGTGGAATAAGAAAGGTCCGTACATTATTCCAAGTGTGGTTTTCACAGGTGGAGATGACTTCAGGAGTTGAAATTAACTGCGTGTTGAATAGGCCGTGCATCATATTACTCACATTTGTACTTTTATTTCAACTAGCAGAGTACCCGCCCTATGGGCAATCTTGTTCCGAGCGTGCAACACGTTCTTCTGACGCCTCTTCTTGATGACGTTCCCCTGCTGACATGACTGCTTTGACCCGCATTTAATCTTGATGTCATTTCGGGAATCTTGCTGTCTCCCTGACGTTTCAGAAGAGTAATCAATGAGTGGGAAGTAAAGCTGAAATAACACATAACAGCACCGGTGTTGTGTACATACACGAACATATATACATGAAAACACTTTTTTTTCTGTTGACTTTATGGCCTATAATTTATCGTTATTGCTTGACTTCCAGTTGAACTGTCTTGATGTTGTTGACGTGCCGTTCTATCCGCAGCCCTGTGCAGCGCTTTTTGACCCTCGGGCGAAAGGCGCTCTATAAATGCTATTATTCTTATCATTATACATAGACGATGAAACAAGCGACGATGCCGTTGTTGGTTCACCACGCGACCGTTCGCTGCCCCTGCAGGCGAGCTGGAGATCGGGGAGTTCGACTCGGAGAGACGAGGCATCAGGACCCGCATCGCTCTGCAAGCCGGGGTCACATGGGGCCCGTACCCACGCCGCTCTGCCAGGGGCCCAACCAGCCCGGGGTCGCCGCACACGGGCATGGAGGTGAGGACGTGAGAGCGATACCGCTCGCCCACTCGGCTCTTCCCGCTCTAATAATAATAGCATTTTATATAGCGTCTTTCACCCGAGGGTCACAAAGCGCTGCACAAGGGCCGCGGAGAGAACGGCATGTCAACAACGACAGAAAAAAAAAACAGCTAAGAAAAACCAACGGAACAAAAATTAAATGATTAAGGCTGCTTCGAATATACCGAAAGGTCGTGAAACTGGTAATCTTAAGAGCGGCAAAAATCAGCCACTGAGCCACCGCTCCTCAGGCCAGCAGTCGCCGCACACACGCGCACTCACTTCAGCACAATTTAAAAAAACAAATGCGCCTTTGTGTACACTACAGGAGCGTTCCTTACGCTCACGCACAGCTCGGCTTCAATTCCCCAACGCCTCTTCTCAAGCACACATGTAGATTACTCCAAATCAAACACCCCCACACCTGTCCTTGAGTGTCACTGCAGGTGTGTGATTGCATTCGGACCGTTCCATTCTTCGCGAGAATTGGGTGGGTGAGCCGCGGAAAATCTGGGCTAGGTGCGTACACTGACTTCTTACTGGAGCTGTGCGTGAGCACGGTTTGCGCAGTGGGTAGCGCTGCTTCCTCGCAGCAAGAAGGCCCCGGGTTCGAATCTCGGCTCGGGCGCCTTTCTGTGTGGAGTTTGTGTGTTCTCCCCGTCTCCGCGTGGGTTTCCTCCCACAACTAATTATTTGGCCGATAACATCAAAATATATAGGAAGCAGTGTGTGGCAATATGGCGCCGGCAGACCGCCTGGCTGCCTCCTCCGCCTTCCTGTGCTTTCCTCGCGCCTCTGAGTCCTTCTCTCGTCGAATGAATATCTTCGACATTGAATGAATATGTGCGCGTTATAAATGTAAAATAATTGACTATTATTATTATGTGAGCAGAAATCTGCGGGGAGCGAAAGTGAAACGGTCAAAATGACGCACACATCTGGCGGATCTAAATAAATCGTCGTCAAAACATCGATTCGTGATTGATGAACACGTGGAAGAGCACGTCCACTGAGAAGATTCGTTCATTGATTCATTGTCATAAATACTGCTGAATTCTGTACAGGGTTGCAGTGAGCCAGAGCCTATCCCGGCGGACACAAGGCGCGAGGCAGGGCTATACCCAGCACAAGGACGCCGTCCATCACAGGGCACCGGGGGCAATTTAGTCCAATTAACCTATGCCGCAGTATGTCTGTGAACTGTGGAGATGAAGCGATCAAATCAGTTTGTGCGGCCGTTCAAACTGATGTATAACATCGCAGGATTGAGAGCGGTGGTAGTGGCTTGGGGAGGCTTTCACCCAGCAGTGGATTAAACCGTGGCTGCTGATGATAATGATGACCGTATATCACACGAGCTAGCAGAGTACCCGGCCGTGGGACGTAGGGCGGGTACTCTGCTATTGTTTATAACTCACGCACTGGATGCTGTGCAGGTATTCCTGGCTATGCTTGTTGCTTCCACGCATGCCACCAACACCCAGAATGGCCCAAAGCGTCCCAACTTTACAGCAAGCCGGCATTATTAGCGAGCTCTTATACTGTACGCTCTGAAAACTAATCAGAGTGGGACGATAAAAATAGGATTACATTATAATATCGGTGATGCATCGCGTTATCTTTGTGTTACTTAATGAATACTTTTTTTTTTCCACAATCGTAAAAAAACAGGACCCTTGACACAGGTGTTAAATTATACATTTCTAATTTTCACGCGTATATACGATGCGATTTTATTGGCACATTTTTATTACGTTGGAAATAATTGTGCGTGGTTTAATGCGCTCTCTAAATATTAGGGGAAATAAATCTGAATTAAGGGAAAGTTTAAGGTAAAAAAGGGAATAAGGTGCCCAGTGTTGTTCAATGTTGAGTGCGTGGGTCGTGAGTGACGAACGGTAGTGTAGCAGGTATCACGCGACGAGCCGAGTTCAATCCCCGATCACGACCAACACCAGTGACGATTTTTTTTAACCAGTTCTGGGCCTCCCCTAGTTTGCAAACAGCGCTTGCCCCTACAGTCTGTTAAGGCTATATGGGGGAGATGTATCTTTGTCTAGATAGCATACAAGCGGTAGGGCCAGTATCATGGTTTCTGATGTCTGCCGTCGCTAGGATTCAAACTCGCTCGCAATCATGCAAGTTAATTCGTACTGTCTGGTTGCTAATATTTGAAAATGCATTTCAAAGTTTCACAAAAAGACGCTTACGAGTGCATCTTTACATTTACGCCGGGTGTGTGTCGATCTTAAAAAGAATTTGCTTCAAGATAACTGAGATTGTGGCCCAGTCTTTAAAGAAAAAAATATTTACATTTTTGCATGACTAACACAATCTGTAAAGCACACATAAACCTTTTGGTCTGCAATAAGAGGCTTCTTTTGAACAGTGTTTAGCTTCAGGAATACAATAATGAGCTAGGGCCATAAAAATGTAGCCTTGGCTATCCTTGGCATGCCAATAGAGTGATTGTGAGATTTGCAAAACATCTGAGCTTTGTCTACCAGTCTCTGATAAGTCCCGCGACTCTAACACTGCCCTGCTTATTAAGAGGAGACTGTGTTATTTAATATGAATTTCTTCGTAGTCTCATCAACTATCTGTGTGTGTGCGCGTCGTTTTGTAGTGGTGACACAGTGTGCAGGGGACCCCAGTTGCCTAAAGATGGCTGGGTGGGTGGCTCACTGAGCTAATACCATTATCACAGCACTGAGCCAGCACTGTTGAGTTCCAATCTAGGCACCCACCTACGGTTATTGATCCAGGTAGATCAAGTCGTCTCGTCTCATGTCGTCTACCTGACTCACAGTCGGCAGACAGTCTCATGCTGATTACACCGGGTTGTCAAATATAGAGAGTTAATTGCCTCGGTCAAGTCACAACTACGACGATTGCGGACAAAAAAACGGTTTCAGGGTAGCCGTGTCGAGCGTTCCTCCTCTTTCCATCGTGATGTTTTGCTTCCCAAATTGGATGCACTTTCAAAGCAATTCCAATACTTACCTCTGTGATCTGAATGGGGAGTGTGTGTGTGGTGTTCGATTTTAGTTTGTTAGCGCGACAGCTGAGCCTGACAAGCTTTATATGAAGTGGAACTTGATTTAAACTAGTCACTACACACGTGGGTATGGGGAGAAACGTTTACTGTTTTGCACTGATGTGGGTTTTCATGGCTCGATTCATGATGGTTGCTCTTCAAAGCAGTTCGTTCGGGATAGCCGTGTCGTGCGCTCTCCCCCTCTCACAGCTTTAACTGTTTTCATTTAAGTTTCTTATAACGCCATTTGTCACGGCTTGATCATTCTTTATGAGAATCTGATCAACCTCGTCAGTGATTTGCAGGGCGGTGGAACATTGGCAAACGTAGGTACGCGCCAGGCTCGGACAATTTAAGAATATGAAAGAATGAAATGGATTCAACTTGGTTGAGGTTCTGTATTCATGGGACCCGTTGGAGGTGCAATAATCAACGGATCGCAAAAAACCCAGAACGAGCTGACAATTGATCAGCGGTGACAACTTGCAGGTGCGGTATTCCGAAGATGTACAAAAGAAGCCGCGAATTCAGAGGAACCTTCCCTCACCACGGCGTCACTTGGGAGAGTGACGCATATTTCATTTAAATATACACACACACAGTGGTTAGCACGCTGGGCTTCAAACATGGCCGCCCGAGTTCGAATCCCGATCACGGCCCCCAACACCAGTGACGATTTTGTGAACCGCTCCTGGGCCTTGCCTAAGTCGACTCAGCCTCAAATAAGTACCTAGTGCGGTATGTAAACACTATGGAGACAAAGGCGCGGGCGTGGTGCTGGTCACCCACCCCGTCGTGTGCCGTGTTGATCTTCACAGGCGTTCACTAACGGCACATGACTCTACAGTCTGTTAAAGCTATATGAGGTCTTTGTCTTATATATTTAAAATGTACCTGCAACAATTAGTGCCGGCGCCCTTTATGTTCTACGGTGTTACGACAATCTTAACGATGCGACGCTTTCACCTGTGAGCTGGCGGAATTAACGCGGCAAAAATAAGTTGCCGGATTATGCACGGGCGTAAGTTTGAGGAAATTTGTATACGCGGAATATGAATGTGTAATTTTTTTGTTTCAAGGCGCTAACCGGTGTGCAAGGCTGTGATATTTATAAATGAATATGGAACTGCGCACCGATTGCCTCGGGCTAATGCAGATGGTGACATTTCAATTAGCTCATTTAAAGAAGAACAGCTAACAAGTGTGAATATCACTACAATTTCCCTATATGGGGAGTACTTAGCTTTCCTGTATTATTACTAATGACAATTTATGTGGCTTGTTTTAGAATGTTTAACACAATGTGCATATCCAAATGCCCAATAACTTAATGATCCGGCAGACCTTCTTCCCCGATGCCATCCACCCATCAATATCCATCGATTCCAACGCGGCTAAAAGGAGTTCCAATTTTACTCCGTTCAGTGGGAATCTTAAGGCAATGTAAAGGAAGGGAAAAAGTCCAATGCTTTTACTCAAAACGATTATCCCGGCTCGGGTACCTTTCTGTGTGGAGTTTGCATGTTCTCCACGTGTCCGCGTGGGTTTTCGCCAGGCACTCCGGTTTCCTCCAACAGTCCAAAGACATGCTGCTGCATAGGTTAATTGGCCTGCGGACTAAATTTCCCCCGGTGCCCAGTGGTGGACTGGCGCCCTATCCTGGGTGTAGCCCTGCCTTACACCCTGTGTCTGCTGGGATAGGCTTTGGCTCACCACAACCCTGTACAGGATTAAGCGGTTTCTGACAATGAATTAATTAACCCTTCGATTATAATTATAATAATAATAGCATTTATAGAGCGTCTTTCACCCGAGGCTCACAAAGCGCTGCACAGGGCTGCGGAGAGAACGGCACTCCAACTACGATAGGGAACGTAAAGTCAGAAGGCAATCTCTAACCGATTATCGGTTTAACCAAAAATATCGCCTCTGTCCCCACGTGTGCTGCTGAATGGGAGGTGGAAGCCCCTTCTCCCAGCAGTGGCGTGAGCAGGGAATCGCAGGGGCTGCACCTTTATCTCTACGTTACCGGCCCAGCACGCGCGCACTCACGCACACGCCCCACGGAGCGAGTCGAATAAATAAAAAACCCCGAGCGAGGCTCAATCAGTATCGGTACAGAGCATAGCTGCCGCATTCTCCAGCTCCTCTTTGGCAAAAACGTGGTCACTCGGAGTGAAAAGCAGAGTTTTTGGGGCACATTTCATCAAGCTTCCATTGTGCAACTTGCATTTCCAAACGCGTTCAATCAGGGAGCTTGCTGCGGCGTGCCCTCGTTTTAATCTGTACGCGTTCAAGGCTCGTTGTTGGATTAAATCTTTCCTTCTCCGCAGAAGGATTTTCGCCAACGTGCCGCACGGCTCTCCCGCGTGTCGTTCGGCTTGTCCGTCGTTCTGTGCCACGTGCCTGGAGCTTCCGTTCAATGCCTACTGATTTCATCACTCCGTCTCCTCTGTGAACGTCCCCTGGGACTCGTTCCATCCCTTCACTGTCGTTCCGTTACAATTCCTGACCGCTGTCCGTCAGCGTTTCCAGCCGTGATGCGTGAAACCCCGGCCCGATAACTTTCATAAAGGTTTGAATGATTTACCTGTGTATGTTCTCTAATCCATTCGCTGCTCTATCTGTCCCTCAATGTAATTTTCCAAGAATTTATCTATAGTGTTTTATTTTTTGTTGTCACTACTGGACTTTGTATGCTAAGCTGAAGGAAATTACTTTGAGCCCAAACTACGGCAGCGCAGAATTTTAAATGTACGTGGCGTACAGATAATGATGATGGTGGTACTGTTGATCATTTTTAACATAATTACTCTTTGACACCCACATCTCTCGAGCCATAATTATTTGAAGTTGTAGCGTGCGCACAAACGCTTATCAAGAGGGACTAAGGTGGTATGTAGCTGATATGCACAGGATATGTGCTCAATTGTTCGATGTAAATGAATCACCGTGATCGATTTAAAAAATAGATTTCCTTTTACACAAGACATTGTTCTGAAAAAAATGTAAAGTCTCCCCTGCTGCGATGGCTTACAAACGTGATTATTTCACTTGTCCGCCCTGAGTCAGTTTAGGAAATTCCACAGTACCATGGCGGGGCACCATGAACCACGCACAGCAGTTGTGTGAGATAGGAACAGCCTAACACTGTCCACATAACAACTAAAGAGAAAAGCCTTTTCTACGGCGGATAGTTTACTGTATTAATGTCCATGAGCATTTCTGGCTCCGTGTCAACAGCAGTAAACATAAGGGAGGTCACTAAACACAAGCCACACTTCCTCAAACACCAAGGCTCGCTTTCATTCTCTAAGCCAGTCCTCTGAAGGCACCAGTCAGCTCTCACCCCCCAGCACCCTCTCAAAGTCCATGCCATTAAACACGCTCTTCGCTCACCCCGTTGCCTTGGCCCAACCCAGCCAAGGCAAACACGCGGCCAGAACCCCGCTACCTCCCCTAGACCCGCTCCGAAGCAGCGCCCTCCCACCCACCGCAACCCCCTACGGAGAAAACCCGGCAGCCCTCAAATCTCGGCACGTGGTGCGCAAATATGTCGGGGTGGCGACATGAGGTCCCATGCCGGATGTCAGGCAGCGCACAGGTCTGTCAGGAGAAATTAACACGCACAGCAGGCGACGCACAAAACACCTGCTCGCGGCGCGCCACCCGTGCCGTTAACCGTTTCCTCGGCCCGCGGTTGTCGGGAGCGGGGTTTTGTTGTCGCGCGCGAACGCTCGGCGCGGAGACGAACGAGAAGGGACGGGGACCTGCGTCGATGTCGGGTCCGTCAACCAGTCGACGCGCGAGAATTGGTCTCGAGAGAGAGATGCTCGTTCGGGACGGTCGCTGTCGAGCGTTCCCGGCAGTGGACGGTGGAAACGGCCTCGTTTTCAAATGTGCGGTTTGAAAAACGCCGTTTCGACGTCGCACCGGCGCGTGTGCTTGCAGAGATGTGCGGCACGACGCGTTTCGGCTAAACTGTTCGGAAGCCCGATGATGCTTCCAACGTGGCAGGCCAAACGTCGTGAGCGAGAGAGGAGGAACGCTCGACACGGCGATCCAGAAAGAGCAGTTCTTTAAAGAAATTCTAAATGCGTACGGAATATTTTTTTTTATAAGAAACTTGAGATTGAGAACCTAAAAGGCTGCCTGGATGCCATCTGCTCCGATTGTTTATTAAATTAGTGGCTAATAGCCACTCACTGTCTGATTCGAATTAGTGTAATTCAAAATGAAGGACCTCGCTGTGAATATTTGATGAAGGTACAGCACGTAGAACGTCAATTTGAAGATGTTTAAATGATGTGCATATTTCGTGATATTTCACAAGCAGGAGGCTGCCGGTTGAAATCCCATGTTTGGGGGTTGATGACGGAGATGTTCGTCCCTCTAGAGTTAATGAGATGAGAGCAGCTTTGTGAGAATTCAGCAGCTGTTGTCCCTGCTATGAGAATGTGGACTCTACCACTTTGCCTGTTAAAGCCAGTTTTATTTAAAACGTCACTGTATAATATCCTCTTTGGTAGAGGAGACTTGTGGTTAAAATACCAAAGGGTTGCAGTCATGTTCAAGTAATTTCAACAAACTTTTAAAAAATGTGTATTGGTATATATTAAACCTTTTTTTTTTCTTTGGGAATGGAGGTAGTGACATTGTGGTTAGTGCACTTATTTTATGAATTCGGCAGCCAAAGTTTGATTCTTGGCCATAATATCCGTGTAGAGTGGAATATAAACCAATTGTGGGACTATCTTCACAGTCCTTGCTGACCACCTTTGGTGAAGTATGTTCAAACAACTCCAATGACTGACAAAGCATAGGGAGGCCTCCATTCAGCAGTGGATTGACACGTCTGTAAAATGTTTGTATTATTATTTATTTTGTTAAGGACATAAATACAGTACATTACATATGCAATAGTGGTGGATGTTGTGGGTTGTGAGTTGATCGTTTAATATTTGTAAGTGTTTATTAAAACTACTTTTAGCTACTGTGTTTTATCGCTATCCTTATACAGCTGGCCAACGGTGCAATGATATGAAACAAGTTTTTACCACAGTATCAAAACCTCGTTTTAATGTGGTAACTCAGTCTGTCCTTACTTCAATGTTGACTACACAGCTGGGTTACGTAATAAAACACACAAGCCTTTGGTGGCAGTATATTTTGTAGTTTAAAAATACAGGATAACTTTGTAACTCTGTGGTTAAAAAAAAATCCTATTTATCGTGAATTATGAAGCCATTGTTCATTTGAAATCAATTATATTTTTTATGTGGCGTACAAGATACGATAAGAAAAATATCAGCAATGAATAAGTTTGAATGATTCACATCATCGCCTCTCAGCGAAGCATAAATTTGGAACTTTTTTGTTTAGACTACAAGAATGACATTTATACGGCACGATTTACACAAGATACAGATGTATAAATAATTAACTCGAAGCTATTAAAGGAGGTGTAAACAATCCTATCGCCAAACGAGCGTTCATTCCATTTGAAGCATCGTTATAGTCACTAATAATTTTGTAGACGTAACATCAGGCATCGAATAACCAAGTCCGAGGGATTATTACATTTGTGTTTCATCAATTTAATTTGTATCCACGCATATTAACATTGTACCGTTATGCTAATTGGACACTACAATATATTTTTTTCAGGATTATGGCCGTAAACAAGACTATACCGATTAGGCAAAACCCCCACCAACAATACAAATGAGATGTAAATTATGAGATATTTAAAAGACCCGTATTTTTTAAATTAGTCGCAACCCCCAATCACATTTGACGAATAGTCGAATTGCTCGGAGGAGTGAATTATGAAGTGATTACATGGCCGTGACTATACAGTGCATCTTTAGGAAATTTAAACTGCGTTAATTTATCAACGACAACAATGTTGAATCCGGTAATGTGATCGGATTGTGGCAGCGCAAACACACATCGAAAGGCTTCCTGTATGCATCCCAATCGAAAGTTGAAACAGCCCATCATCTCTCTTGGATGGATAAATTGAGTGCCGCTTGTGCTACCCTGCAGTGGTGATGCCCAACCATATGAATGTTGTCTTTCAACTTTAGTCTAACCGACAGTGGGTGCAAGCCCAAGCCTAGTTGAGAAGAAGGGCTCTTTAAATCCTAATACTATATGAACACGTTGTGAATGTACATTTTGAACTAAATTAAACAATACGTTGAGCTAATAATAATTAAGTACTCGTTGAATTTCCACAAAATCGGTGTGTTAAGAAACATTTTCAAAGTCCTTGTTATCCTGCAACAAACTAGATATCTGTAAAAATATAAGTTAATGGTTCATTGAGTTTACATATCGCAATGGTTAATGAGATTAATGGTTATACGCGTGTTTATTGCCCAATTTTGTAACACGAGCTAACAAATGGAATGAACAGGCTCGGAAGGCAGTGGGGAAAAAGTTGCAATAGTAAAAAAAAAGGCCTTTTCTAAGATTGTTTAAATTTCAGTCTCTAAACGATCACGCAGCAACAACATTTAACGCATTTCCATCTTTAAGAGCAGCTGTTTCAATTTTATGGCTTTGCTAATTAAAATGATATGTAATTGAAATCAACTAATTTGTCGTGGGGGCTAAAGTAACTCCTTGGGAAAGATTTTAAGGGATTGCTATTTTGTTCTGCACCAGTCCATTGTGGCTGCTTGTGTCCTGATGGGACCACAAAGCCAACAGCCCAGCTGACTAGCCCAAAAGAAGTTGTAATGGACTAAATCCAGCAATTTTATGGTATTACTTTATTCCTTGGCTGCGAGCATTTGGGCAGAACTATTCAGACACAGCATGGGTTCTGGGTCCCAGACACGAGTCTTGTAGCCATGTGCCTGCCAGATTTGTTAACACTTGCGTAGTGCGGCTTTCGCCAGAATCGCCGTGACCGCATTGCGCGCCGACGATATACTACGATTTACGAAGCCGTGCGCCTCTGCGCGTATTCTCCGGCACGGTGACGATTTACGTATCGTTGACCTTGAGCTCGACAATATTGTCACGAGACGGTGTATCGCGCGCGAGGATTTTAGCAACGGAAGCCGTGGCGATGATGACGGGATAGCGCTGATGGTTTATGGGTTAAAGAACACAGCAGGAGAGTCAGTAGACCCAATCCACTAATGCCAGTAATGGTCTTATATGTTACAGGTCCAGGCCCCTTGGGCTAAACCCATATGTGCCGTCCTCCCAGCAAATATGCCAACCTGATATATAAATCATCCAACACTCCTCATTAAAAAATCTAATTATATTTATAGCCTGTAAATGGACAAAGAAAAACAGTGTTTTGTTACTGGCGAAATAACATTGAGAAGTCAAAGTTTTTTTGTTTTCTTACATGCTCAAAAACAGCTTAAAGGGATGCCACTCATGTGCATCTGGAATCTTGAAGGCAGTGGTGGAAATTCCACATTCACATGGTGGGGACCAGTCTGTTTATAAGAAAACGACTAGAGGTCTGAGATCTATGAAAGCGGTCTGCACATTTTAGTCGTGGAGGTTTTCACGGCTCGATATGTGAGAATTTATCTTAAGAGCTTCTCTTTCGGGATAGCCTTGATTAGCGTTGCTTCTCTATCCTCCGCGATGTTTCGCCTCCCATGTTTGGAGGCATCGTCAGGCTTCTGAAACCTGATCAGCAGTTCTATACAAGCAATTATCGGTACTCACATGATCTACATAAGAGCTAGAGGGACGATTGGCTGAGTTTGTCTCCAGCCATGATCTTAACTCACAACCTTCTGGTTTTGGGTCTCATTGTAAAAACACAGCACCTCCC
Source organism: Geotria australis (assembly GCA_036362915.1). Lineage (NCBI taxonomy): Eukaryota > Metazoa > Chordata > Hyperoartia > Petromyzontiformes > Geotriidae > Geotria > Geotria australis. The sequence goes on from JAZEWU010000021.1 coordinate 4,450,157, forward strand.
ATCCAGCGGTTTTTTTTTTATTTAAAGATTTTCATTTACAGAAGACATCTGCAGGTTTGGTATCTTTTGTTATCAAACAGTGTATGAACAGAAGCTCTTGATTTTGATCTTGTACGATTACATGAAAGCACAGATCTCCGGCCATGGGAATGTGGAATATCTACCGCTGCTAGTGCAGGTGCGTCTCAGACTCGTTGTGTTTCTCGTTATAGCACCCTTGATCATTAAATTACACATGCAAGAAGTAACACTTTATTAATATTATATTGATGTAGGTTTCCACGGCTCGAGTCATAAGGGTTGCCCTTCAGAGCTGTTCTTTCGGCATAGCCGTCTCGAGCGATCTCCCTCTCTCCCTCGCGACGTTTCGCCTGATGATGCCTCCAACGTGAGGGGGAGATGGAGATCGCTCGACACGGCTATCCCCGAAAGAACAGCTCTGAAGAGCAGCCATTATTATTATTATTATTTTTGTTATTACTCATTGTGTATCACGGTGGGAATTCTAAACGTTTGCCTTGAGACTAAAATGACAAAATAATAAATTGAGGGGCAAATTTTGATCGTCATTCGGGCCTGTTTTGCAAGCGTCCTGACTAATTCAAATACCTACGAGTGTGCACGTGCACGCGTGTTCCCATTCGGTTGAATTTACAGCTTTCTCCACAACCACCGGGCAATATATTTTCTTGCCATTTAAATATGATGGCCGTCAAACCTAGGAAATAGGCATTAACTGGGAAGCAAAGCAGTGCACTTTCAAACCCCGGTGATGGATTGTTGGTCTGAGCCTCAAAGGAATCTGTTTTTTTTTTTAAAACGGCAGTGGCGAGTTAATTGGTGAGTTGTGCAGGCATCAGATTAAAAAGGGGAGCCTTTGGCATGCGAACGGTTTTGCTGAAAAAAAAAAGACATTGCGAAAGAAATATCGCTGGAACGCAGCTGCCAGTCCATTGCAGGCTCATTTCGGCCACACAATGCTGGATTAATGTATCGCTTGCTAGGAACGTCAATGGCACCTCGCACTGCATTAAGCTGAAACAAAGAGGCGTAGGTGGGAGGGTAGGGAGGCAAACAAACATTGGTGCCAGCCTTCTTTCCAGCTGTGCGGCTGCAGTTTTTCGGCCATCTGTCAATGGGACCTATAGCCCACTGGGAGTGCTCAAAACTACTTACCAATCTGCTTGGCTTTTCAAATTAATTCTTCAGCGCGCCGATTGCGTGTTTTAAATTTGGTTTTAACTTCGTGGCGCGGCCCCCGGTATCTTCGCTCGCGGACGGAATTCGCCGCATCGCTCCGAACGACGCTAAGAGGGTCTCCGGGGGATGTCTTGCTCCTACAGGGGTTTCACCGTTTATTTCTGTCCGAGTGTGTAGTCTCAACTCCGATACGTAACGAGAGCATTTGTGAGAGCGCTCCCTTATTGTATGCACAAAGTGAACGCTCTGTCTCGCAGTTGGAAGGCTTCGGGTTCAAATGTTAGTTGTGGATCAACTCAGCCCGTTAACAATTACAATATAAAGTATTAGGATCTGGATTAAATCAGGTGTGTATTTTTAATGTCTGGTCGCACAGTGTAAATTTAGCCAGATGCCACGCGCAGAAGGCTGCCGTTATAATCGGGACGGCATGAATTAATCATCGGCTCGGCTCATCAGCTCTCTGGTCATAAAATAGGTACCACTTCGAGTGAAGTCAAAAGTGGTTGTCGTACGAAGGGACTGGGCCCTTGACAAAGGAATGTGGAATTTCCACCGGTGACCCAGCTAAAGGCGATGAGCACCGTTTGACGCTTGTTCTTTTGAATGATCAAGTTATCCTAAAGGCGCTCGTTCTGCGTAGAAATAATGTATAAATATGCAGGGTGGTTTTAACCTTCTCTGGCAACGAGACGAGCGTTAAGATTTGATGTTGGCATGCCATTCTCTCCACAGCTCGGATATAAAAAAAACCCATTATTTTAGTTTTTACTGATTTTCCGTTCTCTGTCGTTGTTGGCGTGCCGTTCTCTCCGCAGCCCTGTGCAGCGCTTTGTGACCCTCGGGTGAAGGGCGTTCTATAAATGCTATTATTATTATTTTCACCAGATTTTGGAAGCTCAGCAGCCTTGAACCTGGGTCGTACTTTGTGGCGATGGGACTGTGAGACGCCCAGGAGAGGGCAGTGTCGAGAGCTATCCATCGCGTGGTGTGCTATTTCTATGTTCTGAAGGTACCCGCGTTCCCTCACGTGTGGCCAACACCCGATGGTGACGTTAGCAAAAACACTGCGATTCTGCGCGAGGCTTTCCCGAGAAACACCTTGGAGCTGTCGTTGCCGCCTTTCCTACGATTATTAGGCATTGACGTACATTGACTCGTTTTTGTACCGTACACTACCGGAGCTCAATTCGTCATAGGATATCGGCAACCCTATGTACGGTTATTGCGGTGTACCGTATGATAGTCTCGGACACAGATTTACAGTCCTGCCCTTTGCCTTGCTAATCACCTTTTGGTGTACGCCATAAGTGTCACTGAAAGAATATTTATAATGTTTAATAAAAAAGAAAAGAAATTAACAACAAGGTAATGCACAAGTGTATGCAAGGGCGTCTGGGTTGCCAATAAATAAATGGCACTTTAATGACCATGTTTAGTGCATATTAATTAAATTAAGTATTATATATGCATGGAGTATGAGAAAAAAAATAGATAGGTAAGGGAGTTATTAATTGCTGAAAATGAAGAGCGTGTGATTTGTAAGCCAATTGCATCTTCAGACTAATGTTATCCGGTAGCATTTGTACAAACAGTACAGTACAACTATAGGTTAATTTCAGCTTCACATAGTCTCATCAGAAAACGTAAACTTAAAGCCTATCAACTAAATGTAATGCAATAATGTGTATCTATTACATGCCCGTTGTGCTCAATTGCATTGGTGGTTCAGAGCCAGTGGTGGAAGTTCCATATTCGTTTATTAGTCAGTCTCTACAGGGACAACACCTTTTGACTTCAAAAAGCAATACCCATTTTACATACCCCAAACGGGTTGATGGGTTGGGTCAGCTCCGAACTGGGTGTTTGAACTCGCATATTTTTTTAATTATGAGTCATCGCCTACAAATCTGTATACGGGCTACCCCTGCGTATATAAAGTAAGCCGTGCATATGAATTTATCACGAATATCAGTGTGTAAAAAATATGACGGACATTAACATCAACAAAACATCAACAGCTACCGTTCACCGCTAAGTGGTGCGGTGGTGACGTCACCACAGCGCTTGTACCAGGTTAGACGCACGTATAACAACGACGATATACATTAGACGCACACATATACAAGACAAAGACCCCCCCCGTATAGACTTAACAGACTGCAGGGGCAAGTGCCGTTAGCGAGCACACGCACGGGCTTTGCGCCAGTGCTGCATGAAACGTGGCCGCACTTAGTTTCACGCATCTCAATTAGATTACGCAAACGTTCGTGTAAATTTCGCATATTTGACAGACATGCGTTTATATATTCCGTCTCCCCGGCACCGGGCACGCCGCCGCCTCCGAACGTCTGCCGTGAATCACACCGACTTCGTCAAAACAAAACCCGAATCTGGCGCGGGAGACAGCTTCCAAAAAAACGGGAGCCGCGGTGCGCTTTCGCGCGGCGCGAATCTCGCGTGTCGCTCCGCGCTCGCGTTCCCCCCGCGCTCCCCCCGAAAGCCGCGGCGCGCACCGTGGGGTTGCTCTCAGCTTGAGTTCTTTTTGTCCGCACGTAGCGAAATGACACACCTGTTAAGCCGTCTATTTTCAGCAGGACACCCCCAGATACGAACAGCTATCTTTCTGATTTCAAATCGGATGTGGGGGCCCCCGTTATTTTTATTATTATTATTACTGCTGCTATGTTGGTTGTATTTTATTCGCCTGCCTTTACATTAAATTTAAATCATTCCATGGATCCTGTAAAATGGAAGATTTCCATGCCTCACAGGAGGTCATGGGACTGCCTTTAATGTCTGTAGGCTTCTCTCTGAAAGAGACTTAACAGATTTGAAATTAGGACCTAGGCAATATCCTTCCCCGTGTTATTGAAAAAAAAAACCGCATTCATGTCTCCTATATGTACAGCCTTTGTTGCAAAACATGCTTTCAAAATTGCAACCTTTTTGGAATTTCACAACAATCACTTACTGTAAAATGATCACCACAGTATACTAAGACGATATCTATGCTTATGCACCCCCTATTGTTATGTTTGCCGTGCAAAATAATTTAGAGGATTTCTTCTTCTGTCAGTGCAGGCATTGTAAGGTCATGACTAGCACAATTTAATTACATAATCTGGGTTCGATTTCTGACCAAGGTTATGACTACAATAGCTGGCAGCCGATATATTGAGTTGTTTTTTTATGACGACGAAACAATTATTTGTTCATCGTAATTACAACCCAAAGTCAAAGCCTCTTCCTCTGACTCCATAGGCCAGCAGTGGAAATTCCACATTCATATGGTCGGGTGTCAGTATTGCCATAAAACAACGACGATTGACTTCTCTATTCTAGAGACCTCGGAGGAATTATGATCTGCGAATTGTGATGGTGCTGAACGTGGGTTCCTCCACCTCTAGTAACGATGATTAGTGACCAGAATGGAATATTATTTGGCTGTATGCCTCATGAAATTGAAAATCCATCTGGCAGTAATGCCACCGGCACTGTTGTGCAGGGCCCACACTTTACCTTTTTATTAAATGCCACGCTGTGACTATGTTACACAATGCATTTATATAATTAGGTTTTATACGGCGTCAAATACAAAGGTAGCATTGGACACTGTACGTGATAATAATGTGCGAATGCGTATATATACGAAATGGACGGTAAAAAAATGTTTGGCGAGAGTGTATTTGAGACGTCACTTTTACGGTTATTGGTCTCCTAACACAAATACGAGTCTCGTATCTTATATTACGTCCCCTAATACCGGTGTGATTGGTCTCGGTCAGAGCATATCTCCTTGCCTGACTCCTCTCCTGATTTGTAAATTCTACATTGATTCCATGTGACCTCGCCGGCGAGATTTCATCTCTGTAAAATGGATGTAATCCGTTGCTTACTTTTTTAAGAGGCCTTGGTTTGTAAGAGCTTGCCTGACTATGAGTTTTCACTGAATTTGCCATTTTCATGATCTATAAAGTGCAGTGGTATTTGGTGTCAATTTGTCTTTTTTTCTAGAATCTGGTTAACAGTACGGATGTGATAGTTGCTCTTCAGAGCTGTTCTTTTGGGATAGCCTCCCACGTTGAAAGCGTCATCAGCCTGGGAGGCGAAACGTCACGAGGGAGAGATGGAGATCGCTCGACACGGCTGTCCCGATAGAACAGCCCTAAAGACCAACCATCATGAATTGAGCCGTGAAAACATACATCAGTACAGATGTGATGAATAGGAGAGAACCCTTTGGTTCTATGAGATATTTGTGAACAATTTATATACTGTGTGTTTACTGTATGGACGGACATATTGGGGCCAATAATTTATATCAACAATTAGCATCAATTAAAATCAATTACATTAATTGGTGAACGTAGCAGCAGCTTGGAGTTGCCTTTCAAAATTACTCGCACACCAAAGTAATTTGGCTTGATGAAATGTTGTAAATGTAGCCGGTATGGACTTGTGTGGAATGATTCCCTGCTCGGGTGCCTCTCTGTGTGGAGTTTGCATGTTCTCCCCGTGTCCGTGTGGGTTTTTGCCGGGCACTCCGGTTTCCTCCCAAAGTCCAAAGACACTCTGCTGCATAGGTTAATTGGCTCCCGCTCACCGCGACCCTGTACAGGATTAAGCGGTTTCTGACGATGGATGGAACTTACGTAAACAACGCTGCCATTGTTTGCTGTGTTCCATGTGCTGCTGTGTTACCTGCACCTCCCAGGGCTCCGCGTTGCTGGGGCAGATGACGGAATCGGGCTGCTGGCTGGCTCACCTGCCCTGCTACGGCTCGGAGGAGGGCAGCAACTGCGTCATCTACAGCAACAGTGAGCAAACCGCGTGGCCGCATGTCCACGGGACGACCGTCACACGCTGCCGTGCGCTCATTGCCTCTCACTGCCGCTAAGTAATGGCTTTAACGACAGCCGTTGCGTTGTTCCTGTTGTTTGGAGCATTGGCGGTGGTGAGCGAGTGTGTGTGTGTGTGTTGCCTGAGTTTGATTCCCGCTCACAGCCAACATCAGCCACGTGTACAGCGACTTTGTAACTCCATTGCAAGTTGCATCCACGCATTGCCTCTCGCATCCACTGAGGAATGCCTTTAATGTTAGTCGTTGCGTTGTTCGTGCGAGCTCACGGCCAACATCAGTGACAGATATCTGAACGGGCATAGGGGCCTCGACTCAGCCCTGAATCAGTACCTGGTGTGGTGTGTGAACATCAGCATTGGGGAGAAAAATGCTGCCGGGCGTGGTGCTGGCTAGCCACCACCTCATCCTGGGTATAGCCCTGCCTTGCGCCCTGTGTCTGCCGGGATAGGCTCCGGCCCCCCACGACCCTGTACAGGATTAAGCAAGTACTAATAATGGTGATGATGATCTACACATATGTGTGTGGAATAAATGTACCTTTGAATCTTAATTTCCAGCCGTGGACCAGTCTCTCCATAGAACAACATTTGCAGTGCTTCGCAAAAAGAAAAACCCACCGTGACTATGGGCTGGGTTGACCACAAAACTGGGTCCGAACCCGAGACATTCCAATTGTAAGTCGAGCGGGCTAACCACAGCGCCACTCGGCCAGATACAGTGACAGTAATTGCCTGCAAAGTCTGCGGAGAGGGCCGAGAGAGGCCTTGCCGAGGTTTTTTTTATCGGTGTTGGGGCTCTGAACCGTGTGTTCTGTCTGTGCCGAGCATATCACCGGACCGTTATCAAGCCAGAAGGCACCACCATGTCTACTGAACAAGGCTGCAAATTCAAACAAAGATCTCCCCTCTAAGTAAAAAAAAACACAAAGGAGCATTAAATACAAAATTATCACAATTTCCAAAGCCTTGTATCATTTGATGATTGCTTTGTAACATTTCATTCCGTGGATTTTTTTTTTTACATGTACATTAGTTGTAGATGTGGGTGGCATTGTGGTTGGAGTGTTTAACTTATAGTCAAAATATTGTGAGTTCACATCCTAGTCGGGGATGTAAAGCAAACATTATTAGCGCATTATGAGACTCCAACAGTGGATTTCCTGTGGAAACACAGGCCACTGCCATGGGAACGTGGAATTTGAACAACCAGTTTAACAACCGGTTTAACAGCCGTTATCCAGGTTGACCTCAGTTGGCCGGTTGTTCCCAAATCCCCTTCCTCCACCTATCTCAATGCTATTTATCCCAACAGCAGCGTGGCAGCTGCTTTACATGTACAAGTAACGGCTGTTTGTTTATTTGAGCAGAGATTCCATTTGAGTTTTGTCTAAACGCGTAATCCTCTTTGACCTGAGCAATGGTGCACATTAAAACAAGTAGAAATGCGTTGATGACATCAGCAGAAGTTGAGCTATGAACCAGCGCCAGCGATTCCATTAAAATGCTGCTGGGAGGCTCCCAAGATTTCATGTTTATGATAGTAAATTCCGCAGCCATGCATCTCGTCTAAAGGTTGGGGAGATAGGCGGAGACAACTGACGACGGTTTATCATGAAAAAGAAACAAAAAAAAATTTGCCGTTATCATCGCAAATACTTGAGACATTAAAGCGAAACTCGAAATGTGAACAACTTTCGGTAATTTACACGTTTTGTTCTCGAACGCGTCGTAAATCTCCGCGATTTGTTGGAGTTAAATTGCCAAAGAAAATTTCGACTTTCAATTAGGCTAAGCATTTGGGATTTGACAGTTCGAGGCCTAGTCTGTTTTATGTTTTTTTAGTGCCAATTCAAACATCTTGAAAATGGCAGCACATCACGGCTTGTTTTATCAGCGTGTGATTTAAATATTTCGGTTGATGCTGTGTAAAAGCTGTAAAATTCACATATTTTCTCACTGTTGTACATTGCTGGAGAACCTTTTGCTTTCAAATATATCAACTGAGCTGTTACCGCTGCTCAAATTCTGTAGCCGTTTATGCCAGGTATTGTACAGTACAGTCGCAGCTTACGACCAACTTAAACTTAACAGTGGACACTGCCCTGGTGTCATAGTTAACGGGCTGCCCGGATACCCCTCCTGACACCAAATCCCTTTAGTCGGAGCGTCTTTGGACCGTTATTTGTCTGGAACCTCCCCCAGATCTGTTCACCAAGGCAGACCCTAGGAGGAGTGCTAGACTTCAAGTGACACAGCTCTTGGTTTCAATGGAACGTGCAAACCTTTTCACCACGATAGTACAATATATTATAATTACAATTTATAATTACAGTGCACCCCACGGCTATGGAAGAGATTTTTCATAGGACTTGGTGGTTAACACTGGCGATGATTCTCTGAATCGGTTCTGGGCCTGCCCTAGGTCGTCTCAGCCTCAAATAAATACCCGGTGCAGTCTGTAAAAGTTACCACGAGGGAGACAAAGGCGGCCGGCGTGATGTTGACCAACCACCTCCTCGTGTGCCGTGCTGGCCTTTAATGGTGCTTGCTAAATGCGCTTCACCCCTACCGTCTGTTAAGGGTATATGGGGGATATTTGTCTATAGTGTATGGCGCCGGAAAAAACCGCCTGGCTGCCTCCTCCGCCTCTGCGCTTTCCTCGAGCCTCTGAGTCGTTCTCTCGTCGAATGAATACCTTTGACATTGAACGAATATCTGCGCGTTATAAATGTTAAATTATTATTATTATTATTTACCCCAGACTTTATTTCAATTGGTGAGGCCCATTGAGCTAAGCAGCTGTTCCAGGGTGGTGAGTGCCTCTAGGTCTCTTTGCTACCTGTTATCATTATCTCATATTTAGCAGATGCTCTCATCCAGGGCGAATTGCATTAACGCAGACATACACATTTTTGAATAGATGCACGAGTAATCAAGAAATACTGAGGTTTGCGGAATGTTATGGGTTTCCATGGTGTTGTTTTGTTTTGGTCATACTTATAAACGTTTGTTGAATAAATGTGCCTTTAAGAGTTTTTGGAATGTTAATAATGAATGAATGTTTGCGTACACGAAACTAATGTGTTGATATAGCTGCCTTCATCTTTGCGTGTATTGTGTATGTATTCATGAACGTATATACGCTTGAATGTCTGTTTTCACCCCGTGTCCGCGGGGGTTTTATACCGGGCACTCCGGTTTCCTCCCACAGTCCAAAGACATGCTGCTGCACAGGTTAATTGGCCTGCGGACTAAATTGCCCCCAGTGCCCCGTGATGGAGTGGCATGCCATCCTAGGCATAGCCCTGCCTTGCACCCTGTGTCTGCCGAGATAGGCTCCAGCTCACCGCGACCCTGTATAGGATTTTAGCGGTATCTGACATGGAATGAACGATATATGATTGTATGTATGTCTTTATTAATGTATGCACTTATGAATGTCTGTTTACATGCACGTGAGCGGTTTAGCGACGCACCGATCGGTACACAGCGCTAATCGCTGACGCCCCGCTTTTCGTTCGTGAACCGGAGTCAAAACGCACGTACGGCATCTCGAGACGAATCCTAATAGCTGTTAGTGAGATGAGCTCAATGCTACATAAACAAAATCTGAACTCGGCGTAGTTTGCCGAGATTCCACTCGGCTGGATGAGCCATCTGCACGGAATGGACCCCGCGAGATTAGGGAGCGATTATGCACGATGCTTAATCGGAGGTGAAGAGTTCAAGCATTCTGCGAAAGGTTTTGTCTAGTTTGCTACAGTGTGGCCCATTCTGAATCTTAATTAAGAAAAAAACATCACAAATTGCCAGCTGCATCATCTTTCAAAAACAATCAAGCCGAGGCAAAGTCAAAGCGTCGACCCCTCTGTTTACATTGACTGTCCTGTCGCATTTGGGGGAAATTCCACATTCTGCTGGCGAGAGCCAGGATATCCATAGCAATATGACTGATTTTGATTTCCCGTTTGGTACTTATTTTCTCCAGCCTTGAACGATGATGGGCCAGGTCGACCCGCGACTGGGATTTGAACTCGCAACGTTCCGGTTGTGAGGCAAGCACGTTGTGATATTTCAGACTAGAGATAAAAATGGAAATATCATGCCCCTCTATTTATAACATTACCCTAAACTCCACTCGGAATTTCCCGCTTGTTAATGTGCCTCCATCCCCGGAACTTTGCGATCCAGCGCGAACATTCGCTCCAATCCCTGCGCTTCCTCAATTGCCTTTTAAGTGATCCCAGAAGCGAACGAGCGCAACTGTAAACGCACACGTACAGGCGGTGTTGACAATTCGCAAGGGTAACTTGCGGCCGATATTTCGCCTTAACGGCACCGCACATCGGCGTTCGGTTTAGAATATAATCCTGGAATCTTGAGCGTCCACAGGGCTGGGCAGTGTGCCTATGCGGTAGTATTGTCTCATCGCAAAGTGAGGCGACTAGTGATCGGGAGAATCCTCATACGAGCCAACTTAGGACTCGGAGACAACTGCATTGCGACAAAAGGGCAATCGCATGAACCCTGCTAAGCGCTGAACAAGATATCTGAGTTGTGTCTTTAATAATTAACGTGCGTTAAACACCAATGACAGACCGCTCACTGACCGACTGACAGACACTGCCAAGCACGCGCCACTGTCGGCAGTGTTTAGTGAAACAATTATAATAGTGAGCTGATAGTAAATGAGTGCAACTACACTTAACAGCAAAACGTCAATATCCACCATGTACGTGGTGGATGTCCACCATGTCTTCCTGTCTCTGTGTCCCTATGTCTCTCCTTGTCGCTCACCCTCCCTCCCTGTCTCCCTCCGTGTTTGTATTTAAGGAAGTGACGACCATCTTAGGGGACGCTGGCAGATTTTTGCCGCTCTTAAGATTGCCAGTTTCACGACCTTTCAGCATATTCGAAGCAGCACTAATCATTTATGTTTTGTTACTTTGGTTATTATTGGTTGTTTTTTCTTGCGTTTTTGGCATGCCTTTCTCTTCGCGGCCCTACTTGAACGTCTTGAGAGTATGGGGATTTTTGGATCTGCCCTGAATTGGCTGGGATCCTATCTTTCCGACCGGAAGCAGTTTGTCAGCCTTGAA
>JAZEWU010000021.1:4484533-4499141 GCA_036362915.1 Geotria australis
AGAGAGCGCGTTAACAAGATTACGTTGGTCGCCCCCCCCCCTCCCACATCTCACCATCAAGCCGGGGCTTTGTTCATGACCGTAGCAAAACGATGAGGACATTGAGGTCTTCTCCTCAGTGGTCTCAGCACCGTGGACATTGAGCAGCCAGCCATCGTGACCTTCGTTACGTACGGACGTTCGTGTTCGTACGTGGTGTAGCGGTTAGCGTGCCGCGCTACGAAAGCCGGCGAGCCGAGTTCGATTCCCGCTCATAGCCAACAACCAGTGACGATCTTCGGAACCGGTTCCAGGCCTCTTCTAAGACGACTTCGCCTCAAACGAGTTCCTAGTGCAGTGTGTGAATATTTCTACTAGGAAAACAAACGCGGCTGGGCATGGTGCTGGTCACCCACCCTCTCGCGTGCAGTGCTAGGCGTGATAGGTGTTTGCTAACAGCACTTGACATTACACTGTTGAGGCTATACGGGGGATCTTTGTCCTTGCAGTGAAAAGTGGCATAGTGGCTCGCACACAGCCCTATGACCACAGCGAGCTTGGTTCGACGCCCAACCACGCATGTATCACCTATTGAAAAATAGTATCTGAACCTTCTCTAGGCCTCTCCTAGGTCAACTCAACCTTATATTAGTTCTCGATGTAAATACCAATACTGCACTGGTGAGGAAAATGTGGCTGGGCATGGTGTTGGCCACACCACCAGCTCGTGCCCTTTGCTGACCTTTTTGGGTGCTCACTAACAGTGCCTGAACCTATGGGGTATATGAAGCTAATCAGGTGACATTTGTGGCAGCGTGTATGCAAATGAAAATAATGCGAAGTCAATTTTCTGACGTAGGTTTTCACGGCTCGATTCATGATGGTTGCTCTTCAGGGCTGTTCTTTCGGGATAGCCGTGTCGAACGATCTCTCTCTCTCCCTCGCGATGTTTCGCCTCCCACGTTAACGCCTGATGATGCTTCCAACGTGGGAGGCGAGACGTCGCGAAGGAGAGATGGAGATCGCTCGACACGGTTATCCCGAAAGAACAGGTCTGAAGCGAAACCGTTATGAATCGAGACGTGAAAACCTACATCAGTACAGTCGGAAAGTTAGGCAGAGGAAACACTGCACTCGACAGACGCAAAGTGCATGATACGCAATAATTGGGTTTATCTGATGAATCTTTAAAATTAATTGAACCTTTATGTGTCCCAGTGTAGTAATTGAACAATTGGCATGGCTTAAACGCGTTTGCTTGTAATGCATTTGCCATTATTAGCGCCAACACCGTCCACTCTGTCATTACTTTTAAAGAGTCCTCTGTGTGAGCAGTTTGATGGGTTAACATGAAGGATGTGCAAGCTTACATGACGGATATACGTTTCGGATTTCATTAAAAATTATGCAAAACATTTTTTTGTCAGACAAGGAATTAATTTTATTTAAAGAGGCATTTTTTTTTCATTTCATTCTGAGAAGGATAAAATTGAGCTCGTTTTGTGAGCTCTGCTCTTGATTTTTTTACTCACAAAGGGTTTGTACGTGTAGACAACGTCGCTTTTTTCAAACGGATCACTCTTGCGAATTCCGCATTCGAGAGCGTCAACATTATATTTCATCGCCGTCTGAAAGCCCAACGCTCCCCATCATGGCGCGACAGGGCTCACGACTCGCAAGCAAACGATCGCACGGTTCGACTCCAGGTAGCTGAGCGACACAACACGTGCTAAGAGTGGCCACGCCGTGTAGGTGACTGGTCCCCCGGCACAGAAACGTGGAATTCCCATTGCCGGCGAGACTTGTGACGCGACCGCGAAGCTTTCCCTGGAATGGGGGGGCGAATTAATCCAGCTGTAGTCGAAACGAAGAGTTTGAAATAAGAGTGACAGAAGTGCCGTGTTCGAAATCGATTCGATTCTTCGAGGCGTGATGGTTATATGACAGTTTCCCATTGCAATAAGTTCGTCTTTGGTTGCAGACAGCCCTTCAACATTTAGAGATTATAATAGTCAGTGCTGGCCTTAATGGCGTGCATTGGCCTCTCTTCTTGCTCCAGACTGAGGGGCTTCTGGCATCTGTCCAGCTTCTGGACATCGTTGTCTTTCAGCTCGGCTTCGAAGTGTTTGGTAGAATTTGCAGGTAATACCGAGTATTACTTGACAGGGATCGCGACGTGAACGCTTCTACCTTGTTGTAAGCACGCGACGCCGACCAGACAGGGCCAACACGCGGGGTCCCAGTCAGGGACAAAGCACCTGCCTTGCCGCACCGTTAAATTCGCTCGCACGGCGGTCAACCCGCGGAGATTTTTGTTGCTCCGGCCTGGAGACACCCATGAGATGAGATTTGGGACGGTGAGCTCAGGGTCAGTTTTGTGAAGGGCTCGGGTAAGGCTGTGTACAAAATGGTAGCTTGTGCAGCCTATGTGCCATTACAAAAAAAAAAAACCCGAGTGTGGTTAGAGTGTGTACAGAAAGCAGCTTAACGGCTTAAAACGGTTAGTGAAAGCGCTCTTAGCACGGCCCAGCGTGGGAATCCGAGGTTCCGCGGGTGACGTCACGCATTCGCGCTCCTGGGCGGCTACAAGTTTAACCACGCCAGAGGTTTCAGGTGAAACAAGAGAAGACACGATCTTGATGTATCGCTTATTAGGGCAAATGGAAGGACACGGGACAATGTGCTGAGAGTCAAACGACCAAGTCCGTAAAAAAAAAAAATACAGAAAGAAGGCGGGGAAAAAAAAAGGTCCCCTTTTGTTAGTTTTACCCGCAATTTTTTTTTTTTTACAAAGTGGAGACACTATCAGTGCGATGTGGCCGTATCTTGGTGGCGTGAGCTGAAAGCGGCGCCTCTGACAGGCACATTAATTACCGTTCACTAGTAATTAACCCGAGGTTAATTAAAATCCTAATCGAACACGCCGACGGGGGGGGAAAAAAAAAATTGCAGGAGGGGCCCTGCCGCCGGTCTTCGCGCCGATCACGGAGAGAATTGTCCGGCTCGCTTTTGTTTTACCACCTTAATTGCAGCCGCACGCGCGATTCCGCGATAAAAAAAAACCCGCACGTTGGAAGTTGCCCGTTTTTATTATTAATTACGTCCATCCATTTTCAGAAACCGCTTAATCCTGTACAGGGTCGCGGTGAGCCGGAGTCTATCCCGGCAGACACAGGGCGCAGGGCAGGGGAACACCGAGGATGGGACGCCAGTCCGTCACAGGGCGCCCGGGGAAATTTAGTCAGTGCGCCCATTAACCTGGCAGCGTGTGTTTGGACGGTGGCAGGAAACCGGAGTGTCCGGCGAAAACCCACGCAGACACGGGGAGAACATGCAAACTCCACAGAGAAAGGCCCCCCCGAGGCGAGATTCGAACCCGGGGCCTTCTTGCTGTGAGGCGGCAGCGCTACCCACTACGCCACCGTGCCACCCCTTATTAATTACGGCGCTCGCGAAAGGCATGCTAGAGGTGGCGAGCCGCATGCGGGAGACGGTGTGAAGTGGTGCGGGGGGGGGTGGGTTGTGGCGGTCGTGGTGACTACGGAACGATGACGAGAGGGCGAACGTGGATACCGGACGAGGAGAACGACCGGAGAGCTGAGAATGCGGCGGAAGAATGCCGGCGAGGATCGGAAACCTAGGGCGCCGAGATCACGGCCGGTGCCGCTCGATCGAGATTGTCCGCGCGGCAAATCGTCGCGCGGCTTTGGCGTTTCGTTTCCTTCGTTTGCCGCCGAGCGTGCGAGACGGCGTTATGATGCGCCCGGACGATAGTAGTGGGAAAACTTTAAAATAACACATCCGGTGCTGAAAGGCGGCTTGACAAAGTGACCTCTGCGCACGTTTTCATTAGAATCCGCGGCGTCTCTACTATGTGGGTGGGAAATATATTTTTTAATAAATACACGGGTGCACAGACCCCCAACTTTATCCATTGCCTCTGGCCATGCAGCGTTTGCTTTAGGCTTTAGAGATCATTCTTAGTGGAAGCAGATTATGGTAATCATTTTTTTTAAATAACTCGACACCAAATTTAAATATTCTCCACGCGGCTTAGTGTGGAAGTGGCCTATTTTTTCCCTCTTTTTCTTCTTTTTTGTAAGATTATAAGTGTGTGACACTTGTGTACTAGTTGTGTGAGTAAGGCAGGGTAGAAAGAGGCGGCGCTGCTTGAGTAAATGTAAATTATGCATTGAAATACAGATTCTTTTCCGAATAAATAAATAAATGGCCTGCATAGGAAAGCTCTAGGAAGCTTGCGTACTGTGTAGACTCATTGAGAAAGGATTCTTGTAGAAATGTGTTTTTAAAGGGCTTTCATGTAATGAAGAGAACTCGCCGTTCACACTTTATTTATAAATATATTATGCTGTCACCTCACTTTCAACGAAATGAATGTCATTACATTAGCCTCACTCGCCCCTATAGTTTGTCACAAGCTCATAATTGGTTGCTCGGCAGCAGCCAAGAAAAGGACACAATTATCCGTTTACTCCGTAAGTTAAGCATATTTGTGTCAAGTATCTACACCGTGTTATACCTCTAAAATAAAATAAATTCCATCCATCCATTTTCTAAACCGCTTATCGTGGTGAGGGTCGCGGCGACATCTCTTTATGTAGGCTGGACCAGACATCCCTTTCCTCAGCAAATTGTTCCGGCTCTTCCTGAGAGATTCCCAGGCGTTTCAAGGCCAGCCGAAGCACATAATCCCTCCAGCGTGTCCTGGGTCAGCCCCTAGGTCTCCGCCCAGTGGGCCGTGCCTGGTAGACTTCCCGTGGTAGCCTCCCAGGGGGCATCCTTAACAGATGCCCGAACCACCTCAACTGGCTCCTCTCAATCCGAAGGAGCAGCGACTCTACTCTGAGGCACTCCCGGATTTCTGTGCTCCCCACCCTGTCACGGAGAGTGAGACCGCTGCACGTCGCGTCTGTCACTGGGTGATTGTGGGTTTTTGCCGAAGTGGTGATGCGTGGGTATAGGACCTGTTCCGGTATCACTCGCCACTCATTGTTGGCCACGGCCGGGAATCAAACTTGGGTGGTCGGGTTCACAGCACAGCGCAATAACTGCTGTGCCCCCCCCCGCTCAACCCCATGACAAGTATGTTAGCCGGCATATATAATTCATATCACAGCACCGCCAATATAGCTGGCTCAATAGCGTAATCATTAGCAAAAGTTCTCTTAGTGAGGGTTGGCGAGATACTGTGATGGAGAGGTTGTGCTATCAGTCCATCGTGGTGACATAACTGGGATGACATCATCTAATTCCTTACTGTAGCCAATGTTGTCGACAGCAATGCCTTGCCTCTGAGGTCATTGGTTTTTGAGACATGTCTCGCGATTGCCCGCCGTTGTTGCCCGAGTACTGGCGGACGGAGGAGTGATAATACTGGTAAACACATCGTCATTCGTCATCGTCATCGGCCACGCTCAATCTACTGCTGGATGACGGCTTCCCCCACAAGCTGCCGTCATCCTTCACGATGCTGAAATGTATTGTTCCGCACCGTGTCATGGCTTGCCATCAGTGTATAGATAGTGAATTGCCTTCCATGACTGTTCTTTCGGGATAGCCGCGTTGAGTGTTCCTTCTCTTTCTATCGCGACGTTTCGCCTCCCACGCTGGAGGCATCATCAGGCGTTCGCCGAACGTGGGAGGTGAAACGTTGCGAAGGAGAGAAGAGGAAACACTCGAAACGGCTATCCCGAAAGAACGGTTATTAATAGAAAAGTATCATACATCGAGCCGTGAAAACTTGCATCAGTACGACGTGTTGGCGTGTTTTCTTTTTCTTCCACAATTTTGTTCCGAATGTGCTATCGGCGTTATCCGGAGCGGCACATCGTGGCGACAGCGTGTCACCCTGCGTTAGACGCAACGGTCCATCCATCCATCCATTTTCAGAAACCGCTTAATCCTGTACAGGGCTGCGGTGAGCCGGAGCCTATCCCGGCAGACACAGGGCGCAAGACGCAACGGTCCTTGGAAGGAGATTTCATAGAACTACTTCTTAGATCTCTTCGAGTGACAATGGCTGTTCACTAGGTGGCAGCACTTGCCCGCCCACCGGGCGAGAGAGAACAATGTTCATCGCACTCAGGTCGAATTCATCCACATTTGAGTCGAACACGCAATGTTGTGGGATGGCGGATTTACAATTTATAATTATCTACGACTGTTAGGGACCGGCGTCCCATCGTGGGTATAGCCCTGCCTTTCGCCCTGTGTCTGCCGGGATAGACTCCGGCTCATCGCGACCCTGACAGGATTAAGCGGTGTCTGAAAATGGATGGATGGATTATTGATAAGTCGTTGGGAATTGCTGTGATTTCAAACGGCACTTCAATGACGGTACGATATGGCATTTCGAGTTTGAGCGAACGGCACCCACAATAATAATAATTTCAATTTATATAGCGCCTTTCACCCGAGGGTCACAAAGCGCTGCCGGCGAGATTATACGTGTCGCATTGTCGATAGAGAGCCAGCAGATTGACTAGCTGGTGTTCCACTAATGTGCGGATTTAGGGTGTCTTGACGTATATGCTCTGCAGTGAGAGCGTTTGTTGTCGTTAAGTTATTGCGGACGTGTCCGAGTTGTATATTGCAGCGCCACTGGTCACACTGTTCCTGAAGACATCACACTCCGTCAGATCCTTTGTTTCGAGCGAATGGTTCCGAGATGCAATTTGTATCGTTTACAAAGAAGAGCCGAGAACTTTTTTTTTTCTTCTAAAGATGGGGAGGGGAGATGCTGCGGGTGAGATTCGAGCCACAAATTCTCGTCGTGTGGATCAATGAGTCAGTGCCAAGAATATTGAACATACGGAAACATTAATATGCGTGTGAGCGCGTGTGTGTAAAGTTATTGATGGGGAGCGGTGGTGTAGCGGTTAGCACCCTGCACTAAGAATCCTGTTACCCAAGTTCGATTCCCGCTTACGGCCAAAACCACCAACGCCAGTGATGATTTTCTGAACCAGGTCCTGGGCCTCCGCCACGAAGGAGACAAAGGCGGCCCGGTGGGGTACTGGCCACCCACCCCGTCCTGTCCCATAGGTGCTCCCTAACGGCATTTGCCGCTACAGTCTGCACAGGCTATGCGGGGGATAATTGTTGTTATAAAGTTATTAAAGGCTAAAGAATATGGTTCGATTCCATGTTGTACACGAGACGCCCAATATTGATCAAATAAATTACAAGTAGGTTTCTATTCATTTGTGTTCAACTTCCAACCAAGATCGCTATTCTTACATTATATTGTGTATTCAACACGTATTGATTTCCTGCACAAGCAAACCTGGGATGGCATTGATCTCTTTTTTTGCCAGTGTTGGAAATTCCACATTTCTGTGATGCGGTTGAGTTTATCAATATAACAGCTACTGATTTTTGTTTTAAAGGGGACACATTTTATCCACAGTAGGGGATGGAGGGGAAATGCCCCCAAGTCATGATTTGAAATCGCGACGTCGCTCAACGCAGCTATCCCGAAAGAGCAGCACTTCAGAGCGATTCTCACACATTGAGCTGCAAAAACGTTACATCAAAACAGGTAGCAAACAACTCCACGTCCAGTAGTCAAGTGTTCGCAACCGTGCCAGGATATGTCTAAACCCACGATTCATCTGGGGTCGGGGAAACGCGTACTATTTTGTGGAAAGTTAACGCTGCAGGTTGTCTTTGGAAGATACAGACTCTTGCTCTATGAGAAGATGGCATTTGATGCCGTACCTTTGATAATCTTAGCAGGGAGACACTTCGACTTTTCTGGCTGTGACCTTGTGACAAGAGCGTCCCGAGAGCGAGCGGTGGCTCGCTCGTTTTTCGGGACACCGGGAGCGCGAATTAGGGCCTTGTCACGCGAGCTTTTGCTGCCTGTTTTAACATTAAGTCCAATGAGATCAGACTCTTTAGTGGGATTACTGCGAGCGGAAAGTGACAACACAATAAAGAGGCGTAATAGCTCGCCGCCTGTTAAGGACCTGGTCGCCGTGCCGGCGCTCATCTCACCGGCGAGGCCATTTATTTAAAATGACTCACTTCAATTTGGCGGCGGTGTCTCGCTGTAATGTGCGGCCGATGTCGCGTTACGTTTCGTGGCGCTGACTAATCGGCGTTTGTTTATTTTTTAATCGCTAAAAGAAGGTGCGTTAAGTCATCGCAGTTCGCGCTGGATTTACCGCGCGCGTCGCTAAATCAGGATTAATTTCCGTCTAAAAGAGTCGGGTAGACTGCAATTAAACGTGAAAATGCAAGGGCTTTTAACCAAAATTCTGGATGCTTAAGTTTGCACAATGAGATATGAGAGTGTCGAGGGCAGATGTCTTCACAAATAACTCTCTATTTATGTTTAAATCTTTCAAAATAACATCAGTTTGTGAAAGGCTCTAGTCCTCTTACCTCAGGCTGGTAAATAAAAACGTCACCAAAATGGATATTTGAAACCATTTCTAAAGAGATTTCACATCATGAAGAGAAATGCATTGTGTGGATATTTAACAAACAAAAAACCCCATCACCGCCTTCAAGCCACACTGTTCCAATCGTAGGTAAGCATCGGGCATACAGTTGGCTAAACAGCCGCAGTGTCAAGTTAAAAAATTGCAATAAAAAAATCAAAGCGGGAATTCTAATCCCAAGAGGCGTTCAGAACATTTTAAAAGTGGGACATTAAAAGACCGCCACTTATTACTGGTTTTCCTAGCGTAGCACCGCCTTACATCAGTGCACTTATTCAATTAAATCATAGGTACACAAAGTTGTCTCCTTCAAAGTCCACCTAACATCGGGTCACTGTGACTTTTATTCATCGTTCATTTCTTAAAATATTTTCTAAATTACGTCCCATATTCTCCCTTAGGTCATTCCTATCGTTCAACTACAGTGAACATGAGACGCTTAATAGTTTCTCCATGTATTTGTATCCCTTGACTTCCTTTTGTATACGTGTATAATTAATTAAATTAACATTGATCATACTTTATTCTTGTAAATTAATTATTTGATTACTGGAAATAGTTTAAGACCTTAACAAAGAAGTCTGACTCACGATAAATATGATTAGAAGTATTTTGCAACAAGTTTGCTGTTCAGTCTGAGATGTCTATTGTAGATACGCGGTGGGCCAGAAATAACTAACACATTTATATTTAATGTCGTTTTAAATGTGTCAGTTATTTATGGCCCGCCCTGTATACACCTGAGAGTTCTTGTGCGCAGACACGGATTAAGATGCTTAAATGAAGAGGTGATAGGCGGGGGAGGAGGATTTAGGAACAACCGACTAGACCGGTTAAACCTGGTCGACAGCCGCCGTTAAAGCCGGTTGTGTGTTCGTTGTCGGGATCGGTGGTGGAGCGGTTAGAGCGCCGCGCTACGAACCCAGCACCCGAGTTCGATTCCCGCTCACGGCCAACACCGGTGAGGATTCTCTGAACTAGTTCCGGGCCTCCCTGAGTTCGTTAACAGCAGTTGCCCCTATAGTCTCTTAAGTCTATACGGGGGATCTTTCTCTTTGCGTTGAAAAGCGAGCAGGTTTAAGAGCTTTTGGAAAACTGACCTTGACAATGACGCAGGTAAGATTGTGGCAAAAGCTGGTGTTTAATAATTGTATATTACCTTAAGTGACTTATGGATCAGGGATATGGACATTGACAAAGCAAATGGAACGAACACTGCATTCTTGAAATTCCGCTGGGAGAAAGGAAAACATTGATCGGAGAACGAAGCTGAGATAAAGACCGCCAAGTGCATTGGACGCCTGTGAGGCATGCTGATGGCTTAGGTAAGTCTTCATCCAGCAGTGAATAGATCATGGATAATTTTAATCATAAAAAAAACACTCGTTAGATATTTGGCCGATAACATCATAATATATAGGAAGCAGTGTGTGGCAATATGGCGCCGGCAAAACCGCCTGGCGGCCTCCTTCCCCTCTCTGTGCTTTCCTCGCGCCTCGGAGTCGTTCTCTCGTCGAATGTGTACCTTCGACAGTGTATGAATATGTACGAGTTATAAGTGTAAAATTATTATAAGGTAGCTCACAATATATCGTCATTGTCCTAGATTTGTCGCGTCTTGATTTATAATACCCGTTTAAGAATTGAATGAAATACGCAAGGTTGTATGAGCGTTGACGCATATTTAGATACGCGTAAACATGTGGAGTGATCACCGTGCCCCTGTACCGGATTAAGCGGTTTCTGACAATGGAAAGATGAATGGATGTGAAGTGATGGCAGTGGGTTTATAATACTACGCTATGGTTCTGTAAAACTGACTTAGATCCATAACCGTACACAACACCAGTGGAATCTGTCATGTGAACATCACCCTGGTTAGTCCCGAACCGCCTCAGGATGAAAAGGGTGATCATTCCTGTCTCATGAACTGGAGGTAGTGCCTAATGTTGATGATGCCGGTTCCAGGCTGCCACTGTGTTCCAAACCGGCCTTAATAGGTACTTGTTAACTGCGTTGCCTCACGTGATAGTGAATTCGACCAAATTGGTAGCTTTGCGAAATCAACACATCCAAAGTTACGGCTGGACGCAATGTGAAAATTAAAATTAAAAATACTTTAGTAACACGCAACAATAGTCGTTCAATGTCAAAGGGATTTTCTCGAAGAGAGAATAACTCAGAGTCGCAAGAAAACCGCACAGGGGTGTGAGGTGGGGTGGAGGCAGCCACGTCGTCAACCGTCGCTAACCCACCAGACACTGCTTCCTTCATATTTACGATGTTATCGGCCAACTAATGTGTTTTTAGTTGTGTGAGGGAACCAGAGAATCTGATGGAAACTCACACAGAACATGGGGACAGCAGACAAACTCCGTACAGAAGGGTGCCCGATGCGAGGATCTTACGAGGCTGTTGCCACCGCACAGCCACCCTGCCGGCCCGCAGCACAACCACAGCTTGCCTTGCCAGCGAGGGTTACTCAATCTTATTTTTATCATCCCTGGAGGGATGATGGGCTGGGGTAAACCGTTCCAGGGGGATGGCGACGATAGTTGAGCAGTCGGCCCACATCACGGACGCCCGAGTGATGTGTGGCGCTGGCAGAAAATAAGCAATTAATGTACAGTCTTCAATCTTTAATTGTGCAATTTGTATAAATAAACTTGAGCATCACGTCGGGCAATACGCTGGCCGACGTTTCAAAGCCCGACGCGCCAGGTGTGGCTAATTAAAATAAACGAATTGTGCGTGCCCAGGACACAATTGTATACCGCTCTCTGTTCGTCACAGATCGTTTTAATTTTTTTTTTATATTTATTATCGCCTGATTGTGAGCACAATTGTGCAATCTCCGTTCAATTGAGACAAGCCTCAATAGGGTTTTTTACATGAATGGTTAAATGTCACAGCTGTTAGGACTCCGCTGCTGAAAAAAATAGAAACCATTGAACGGAAAAACCGAAGGCTTCGATGAGCAGTTGGCTGCCTTGTGGAAATGTTCCGCCGCGTGTTTTGGTGCAATGAAAGTTCACGTGCATCCACGCTCGAACGGGTATTTAGCGTCGTTCACGTTTTGGGAAACCCATGAACTGGTGGCGAAAGTTCCGAATTCGTGTGTCAGGAGCCAGTCCCTCGATTGGTTGATCACTGTTGATGGTTGCTCCTCAGAGCTGTTCTTTCGGGATAGCCGTGTCGAGCGATCTCCCTCACGACGTTTTGCCTCCCGCGTTGGAAGCATCAGTTTTGAGGCGAAATGTCGCGAGGCAGAGAAGGAGAGTGCTCAACATGGCTCTCTCGAAAGAACATCTCTGAAGAGCAGCCATCATGAATCGAGCTGTTAAAACCTACATCAGATCACTGTTGACTTCCCCTAGATTAGTACTCTACTTATGATATCCACCTGGCAGGCATGATGATCATTGCAGTGGTCTAGAGGCAGTGATGAATTATGTGGCTCATTATGATTGTGCAAGGAGTGTTTTCTCTTTTCTCTAATGCTCTGTATTGCTCTCTGTAAATCCAATGCTGGATTAAGGCCGCGCATGTAATGTTGAGTATTTGCATTGCATGCTTCACCGCGCTGGGTTATTGATGAGGGAGCCCTTCAACAAGTCAAGCTATCACTAATGAGCCGAGCGTTGGTGGTGCACGCCTCTAATCCAGCGCTGTGGAGGCAAGGGTTGATGAATCTCTCTTCCCTGGGCAGTTTAATAATAATAATAGCATTTTATATAGCGCCTGGGGGTCAAGGTAGAAGCGTTCACGTCGCGATCCCTGTCAGGTGATACTTGGTATTGCCTGCGAATTCTACCAAACACTTCGAGGCCGAGCTTCTTCTTCTTTGCGATTCTTCGAAGCACGATGGTCAGCCTCTGGACATCGTTGTCTTTCAGGTCGGCCTCGAAGTGTTTGGTAGAATTCGCAGGCAAATACCAAGTATTACCTGACAGGGATCGCGACGTGAACGATGTCCACGTTCACGTCCGAGCTGAAAGACAACGATGTTCAGAAGCTGACCACCGTGCTTCGAAGAATCGCAAATAAGAAGATATAGCGCCTTTCACCCGAGGGTCACAAAGCGCTGCATAAGGGCCGCGAAGAGAACGGCATGTCAACAACGAAAGAACAAACAACCAATAAAAACCAAAGCAACAAAAAAATAAATGATTAAGGCTGCTTCGAATATACTGAAAGGTCGTGAAACTGGCACTCTTGCTCTCCTGGAGAATACAATACATCACAAGTGTGGACTCTGAGTGGTCCCTCTGTATGGGATAGAGTGTTGCCCCCTCGCATGCGTGGATTTCCCCCCGGTGCTCCGGTTTCCTCCCACGTGGAAACACTCATGAATTGGCCGATAAGTGAAACCAGGTCTCGAGGACAGTAGGGAGCAGCGTGCACAGACAGCAACAACCACAACCGCCGTTCGCCACTAAAGTGGCAGTGACGTCACCACGGTGCCTGTGCCAAGCCAGGTGTACCTTGAGGCCACGCAGAGTGTCGAAGACTCGCTGACCGGAGGTCACAGGACAGACCCAGGTGCAATGGGCTGACTGGCCGGGGAACCACTTTCAGCTCCCTACTGTGCCAAATCGCCGAGTTTTAGCCTAGACGCGCACACAGACACACGCAAAGATACGGCGCTATTAGAAAATGACACATTCGAACCTAGCAATAATTCACTGCACCTGCGTGTATGGCACTCGGCTGTGTGAAGAGAACACGTGTCAGAAATTATGGCGGGGAAGCTGCGGCGTGATCTGGTCGCGTGAGCCTCCTCCAGCATTGCGTCCACGCTCCGACCATCCATCCCTATGTTAACCACATACGGTTAACCGCAATTATTAGCAATTCGGCTCCTATTTATAAAGCATCGCCTTCATCAGTCCCCGTGTCCATTGTGTTTTGGAGAGGGGCTTATTAATAAGGGGACGGATGGCTTAATTCTCGCCGCGAAGGATAAGACGATTTTGAACGTTGCGCACCTGGATTGCAGTCGTCTTGGTTCACACGTGCTCGGTGTGATTTGAAATTTGAGACGTCCTCAAAGTCCTCCAACCCTCGTTCCTCTAACCTGTGATTGAATATAAACGACGAAGTAATACGATGCAATTCTAATATTTAGCACACTGGGCCACTGGACAAATTATGATGGGTAATTCATGTAACTTTTGCACCTTCATAGCAGTCGCAACATTAACACACACACACTGACCCTCGTTCAGATGGTCAGTGTGTATGCGTCACCATCAGTGTGTGTGTATGGGGTGCGGTAGTGTAGTGGTTAGCACGCTGCGCCCTGTGTCTGCCGAGATAGACTCCGGCTCACTGCGACCCTGTACAGGTTTAAAGCAGGTACTCCTAATAAATGAATGAAAGTTCTGACAATGCCATTTCCTGTCGCGTAGAAACGAACAGTTTACTGAACAGTAGATTATTTCTAAACTGTAACGTTTACTTCGCTCAACATATACCATAATTTTTAATACGTAAATTAGCGATGCCGATTGGCAATCGTACTCGCGATTGTAATTACCACCTTGCCGACTGCTGTGACCTGCAGTGCATGTGTCTCGGATTTCACGTTGTTGCCGATGAAACGGTCACAGACAGCCGGACCGCCGAGCAGACACTCCAGGGACCGAATAAAAACATCTCGTTGTTTGCACTTTAAAGAAACTATGAAAAATAGATATTTTAAGTACTATAAATATCTGCTGGAAATATTTTGCAATTATTTTTTGCAAACTCCATTACATATCCTGAATGGCACCTAATGTATCTGCAAACTGTGTTAATCTGACAAAACTTTGTTTTACTCTTTTATAAACACTATTCTGTATCTTGGCGATATTTCACGTGCGTGGGAATCGGTGGTGGAGTGGTTAGCTCGCTGAGCAATGAACCCGTTCAGCCAAGTTTGATTACCGCTCATGGCAACCACCAGTGATGATTTTCTGAACTGGTTCTGAGTATTAGCGCTGCAGCCTCGCAGCAAGAAGGTCCCGGGTTCGAATCTCTGCTCAGGGGCCTTTCTGTGTGGAGTTTGCATGTTCTCCCCGTGTCCGCGTGGGTTTTCTCTGGGCACTCCGGTTTCCTCCCACCGTCCAACGACATGCTGCCAGGTTAATTGGCGTACTGACTAAATTTCCCCAGGC
>JAZEWU010000021.1:4507219-4520100 GCA_036362915.1 Geotria australis
ACCAAAACCCCGTTAGACACGAGACGGAGTATGTCTGCCATTTCATTTTGAGGATACGCTTTAGTTGATAAAGTAATCTGGAACAGCCTACCCCTAGAACTTCGTCAGACCACAATCACCTCGACCTTTAAAACACATCTCAAACATCACCTCTTTCTTCAGGCCTTTGTACACTGACCTTGCTCCGCGCCTCAGTATCTGCGTCTCGCTTCGGCTGGGCGGGGAATTTGTGAGCTTTATAAATTGTATTATTATTATTACTTCAGATTACTATGGCGTGCCTTCAAATCCACTCCAGGGTCAGGACTGCCCATCATCCCTCGACGGTTGGTAAATTAACCGTCACCTAGTTGAGGCTACACCAGTTGTTTTGATGCCGAATGGAGGTGGTTGGTGATCGTTGTGATCGACTGATCCTCAGATGAGGAATATGTAATTTCCATCACTGAGTCAGGGCCATGAGCTCTTCCAGAGGGTCGTTTAACCAACGGGCCTCGTTGGCTTAAATCGCAGAGAGGGATACGCATAACTGCCTGTAGAATTACGGCCAGCTAAATCTTGCCTGTCATGAATACAATGAATCTCAAAGGGGGTATCGCGTAGCTAAATAAGGAAATGAACATATATATTGGATTCTCTTAGAAAGACTGAGACTTACTTTGCTTGCAGTGGAATAAAAATCACGGAAGCAAAGGACATTTGTACATTTACCTTTGCGCAAGCCTGCGTTGGCGGCGTGCCCCGGCTCAGATACCGGCGTTCATCACGGCCTCCCCCCTTGCCGTACAGAACTGTACCCAGGCTGCGGCCCGGCTCATCCTGGGAGCGATGAAGCCAACAAGCCGAGCGGAGGGTTCATCGGCACCGCGGACCCGCTGCAACCACGACCTGGGAGTGGCTCGTCCCCTCTGCCCTTTGGCCCAGGTCAGGCGCTTCGCAGCCGCGTGTGTTACGGGTGTTGCAACACCCGCACTTTCACAAAAACATGATTCCATCCCCCACACTTTTTCCTGATGAAACGAAACTGAGTTCCCGACACGTGAAAACCTATCGGTCAAGTTAGATTGATTGAACGGCCATCCGGCCAATCGCAGCCGTTTGACCAACCCACTAGGCCAGGGGGGGAAGAGTAAACAGTTGAAGTACGGTACGTGCGGCGGCCGAAGACGGGGGGTTGCGGTGCTCATGTCCCACCCCGAGAACCCCCACATTTTTAAAATCGCTGCTCCACCCCTGACCCAGGTACTCAAAGCCGTATGCCGTAACCAGTGTTAGAGTTGGGAGTCAATGCTGTAACCGCAATCACTTTAAGTGTGTCTTTCAAAAATTTCCCTCGAGATTGATGCTCTGAGTTTTCCTGCTCGCGCATTTGCGGCGTTGTGACTCCCACGATTGAAGGCATCATGGGGCTTCTGATTTCTCGTACATCGAGCCGTGAAAACGTACGAAGAGGAATGAGATCTTCTTCTTTGCGATTCTTCGAAGCACGATGGTCAGCCTCTGGACATCGTTGGCTTTCAGCTCGGCTTCGAAGTGTTTGGTAGAATTCGCAGGCAACACCAAGTATTACCTGACAGGGATCGCGACATGAACGCTTCTACCTTGACCCCCAGGAATGAGATGAATGGAACTAAATAGGCCAAGAGTTTGTGGAGGATTTTAAAACACGGGACAATCTTGTAACTTGAGAGTTGCTTTCCATGGCTGTTCTTTCTGGATAGCTGTGTCGAGCGCTCTGGCTCTCTCCTTCGCTGACTTTACACATACTCTCCTTCAGAGCTGTTCTTTTGGGATATGATGATGCTTTCCAACGTGGGAGGCGAAAACATCATGAATCGAGCCGTGAAAACCAACATCAGCACATACTCTCCTTTGCTGCGAGAGGGATCGCTCAGCCCGGCTATCCCGAAATAACAGCTTCGAAGAGCAACCATCATGCATCGACTCGGTACAATCTTGTAGTTTATCCAGGACTCAGTTGAAAGCCAGTGGAAGGATCTTAATTTTGTGATGATGTAATCATATAACACGACGTATGCATGGACACAGTGCATGTGTACGCTCGCTTCCAGCTGTACTTGGATTGATATGAGTAACATGATGAAAACGCTCCCAGCAGAGATCACAGCTTGTAGTCAGCCTCAGAAGCAACGAAAATATTTCTTAAATTAGCTCCGCATGTTTCAAGATTCAGCGTCACATAATCCTGACCTCATCATCTATCCGTAAAAACGCACGCCTTGCTCGTACGTCGCACTGTTATTTGTCAAATATGTAGCTCGTATTCGCCATGCCAGAATTAATACAGTTACTACATTGGTTAGTGGTCGCGCAAGCACAAACAATACGTTTGGATTAAGCGATTTCTGATAATGGGTGGATGGATGGGTCATCGTCCCTAGGACATACAGGATACCTATTAAAACGCTGTCCTAATCACGTAAACAATGGCACAGTTAAACAACAAGAAATGCCAGCGGACTGCTGCCACCGCGACCCTCACCAGGAGAAGCGGTTTAGAAAATAGATGGATGGGTGGAAATGCCAGCGGTATGTTCAACGAGACAAAAACTCGACTCTTTTTTTACTTCTCAACTTTTCCGTGTCGCATCAGCAAGACGCGGCCTACTAAACGCACACCGGTCGGTTGCCTAGCGCTGCTGCCGAGAGCGGTCCTGCACTGCGGCTCCGTTCAGTTCAGCGACAGAAAAATATCACGAAAATAATAATGTCGTCCGTTCTTTCTCTACAACAGCGAATAATGATGCCACGTATGAGAAGAAATAGCTTTTCAGTCACCTCGCCAAATTAAAACCCCCTACGAGGCAGGACTACAGGGGCTGCTGTGCTGGTTTTGTATTTAGACCAATCATCTGCTGTGGCCGCATAAGCGGCTATTCTTAGGTTGCTGGATGATGTCTCTGTCTGCTTGAATACTGTGAGAATGTTCAGCGCTGCCCTCAAGAGTCCAGCATTGTATGCCAGTGTCACGGACAAAACTATCTGCTTATTATTGGTAATTTCTCCCCAATAATAAGCGAGGGTCTCCGTGTGTTTGTGCGCTTTGTTCAGACTGATGGTGGGCCATCACAACTCAGACAGCCGTTTGATAATTCCGTTTGTTAACAGTTCCTCTCCTCCGTAACTACTTTACCGCTGTTATTTAGCAACAACGGGAGAGTACGTTTAAAGTCCGTGGATACGCTGGTGTCTTGACGACGTATAAAACCCAAGCGGCGTTATTATGAAGTCGACGAAATGGCCCAAAAATGATGCCATCTATTACTGCGCTGGGCCATTACAAAGTCGGCCATCGTGTGTGTCTTGGCTTCATTGTGGGCACAATGATAAGCATTGCGTTATGGAATTGGCTGCGAGGAAACGCGTTTGTTAATTCTGCATGTCCATTGGCTTAATTAGACAATCACAGCTAATGTCCTGGCATTCGCTGAGTAAAGTGTCTGAATTATATGGCTTTGTCTGAAGGCCAGCTATTCTGGAGGTATGCAAAATGTGAAATGCCTTGGAGCTGAGGCGTGTGTGTGTGTGTGCACACGTGTATGTGGAGTGCCGTAGTGGGGAGCGGTGGCTCACTGGTTAGCGCACTGGGCAGCGCACTGGGCAGCGCACTGGGCAGCGCACTGAGCAGCGCACTGAGCAGCGCACTGGGCTACAAACCTTGTGCCCCGAGTTCAATTCCCACTCATGGCCAACACCAGTGGCCATTTTCTGAACCGGTCCTGGGCCTCTCCCAGGTCGACTACCTCGTGCGGTGTGTCAACATTGCCACTAGGGAGACAAAGGCGGCCGGGCGTGGTGCTGGCCATCCACCCCCTCGTGTGCCGTGCCGGCCTTCATATGTGCTCGCTAACAACATTTGACTCTACAGTCTGTTAAGGCTATACGGGGTGATCTTTGTCTTATTTGGGGGTGCCGTAGCGTAGTGGTTTGCGCATTGTGCTGGGAATATTTGAACAGGTCCTGGGATTCTCCTAGGTCGACTCAGTCTTAAATGAGTCCTTGGTGCAGTGTATAATCATCAGCACTGTGAAGACAAGGATAGCCAGGAATTGTGTTTGCAACCCACCCCCTCGCGTGCCGCGCTGGCCTTCATAGGTGCTCGTTTACAGCACTTACCCCTGCAGCCTGTTCAAGGCTATACGGGAGTTCTTTGTCTTTGTGTCCACATCTCTACAAACAAAAGCACAGCTCTCATCATAAGTCATGGTCGCAATAATTATTTTTTCTTGCATCTTATCTCTTAATGATTCGTACAATACTATGTCATGTGGGAGTAAAGCTGTTTTAATCAGCATTATCCATGTTAAAATACATATAATACTTGCTTAAATAATCATTACAGAAATTAAAATTGAATTTCCACATCAAGAACTTGCATTAAACATTGATTCACATTTAATATATATTTTAACGGTATTACGCTCTGTACGTATTCACGGAGATGTTTTCAGCAAAATCTCTGCAATAATTAAAATGATTAGTTCCACGTTTCACTTAAAATAACAAATATTTGTTCTTATGAAAAACGTGAAAAAAATTTCTATAATGTTTATATGTTGCATCTTGACTGCGATGATAATAATAGTGATAAAAAAATAACGTTTCAAAAAATACCTCAAAATATGTTATAATGAGGAATGCATTAATCATCATCTATCGTATAATTTTTCTTTTAAGCATCCTCCGGCAAACACCATATGTACGTATGTACACTTGCGCAAGCGGGACACATGTTTGTATGTGCATTTTGTTTGTGTTGAATCAAAAATATCCTTTTATAAAGTTTGCCGCTACAGAAGTAGCTCTAAAAGGTTTATCAAAGTTGGAACAAAAAGCTTGCGAAATGAAAGCGCCTTACCCATACGCCTGCCACCTTTGTACAGAAAGAATAGCACTGGCATTTGCCGACAATTCAAAGACATTAGGTAAATAAGAAACAGATAAAAACTGCAGGGGCAAAAATTAATGTTCCCCATTTGCATTTCAAATCTCATTTGCATATTAATTATGCAAAGTGTTAATTAAAAACTTGGCAGGTATTTCGCAATTAGTCATCATCGCCTGTGTCTCACAGATAACGGATTCGGGACAGCGCAAGTCTAGTTATCCTTCTGCTTATCGCAAAATACACTCCCTCTCTTTGCGTCTTATCGTACTGGTGTGATTTTTTTTAATGGGTTTGTTAATTTCAGAGTCAAATTCAAGTTCAAATTATGGCTCATAATTTTTGTGGATTTCATGCGCTCTCGTGTTAAAAATAGAGCCGCTTCAGCCAAAGTCGTATTAAAATATTACATTAATGATATCTGACCATGTCTATCAAGGCCTGTCAGAAGTATTTCCATTTTAAATGATACCTTTAATACCTTCTTTAAAAAAAAGTTAGCGATGTGAGCTTTATTTTAAAGTTTCTTTAATTAGCATTCTGTATGCACCTTTATGCGTGTTTTGTTATTGGTCATGCTTATTTTGTTGGCAGTGCCATCACACCCTCTCAATCGCAATTCTGTTCAAAATCCATGCAACAACGTCATAAATCAGAGAGCCCTTTTGCCGAATACTAATTTTATCTCAACTTGCCACGTTTGAAACTGAACGTCGACCTGCTTCACACTTCCCAACGATAATTTGCTGAAGGATTTTTTTTCACATTCACCGACCAAATATATGTGCGGTACCATATATTCTCATGCGTGCGCTTCGCACTTACATCTGTGAGTATTGTGTTTGCAGATAGATGCCCTTACTGCTGCGATGGACTGGCGTCCCATCCTCGGTATACCCCTGCCTTGCGCCCTGTGTCTGCCGGGATAGGCTCCGGCTCACCGCGACCCTGTACAGGTTTAAACGGTTTCTGAAAATGGATGGATGGATGTACACATGCAGATGTACGTGCGGTGGCGTAGTGGTCATCGAACTGGACTTCGATCCTAGCCTCCCAAGTTCGACTCCCGGTCAAAACAAATATGATCTGTCTTCTTATTCTTTGTGGAAATGATTTGCATGCATCCATCCATTGTCAGAATCTGCTTAATCCTGGACAGGGTCGCGGTGACCCAGAGCCCATCCCAGCAGACAAAGGGCACAAGGAGTGGCTATATCTATGATGGGATGCCAGTCCATCACAGGGCACCGGGGGCTATTTAGTCCACAGGCCAATTAACCTATGCAGCAGCATGTATTTGGGCTGTGAGAGGAAATCGGAGTGTCCGCCGAAAACCCACTCAGACACGGCGAGAACATGCAAACTCGACACAGAAAGGCCCCCGAGCTAGGATTCGAACCAGGGCCCTTCTTGCTGTGGGGCGGCAGCGCTACTCACTGCGCCGCCATGCCGCCCCGGATATGATTTACATCTTCTTCTTTGCGATTCTTCGAAGCACGATGGCTAGCTTCTGGACATCGTTGTCTTTCAGCTTTACATATCCACTTTGGATCGATCTCGAGAATTTCGCTGTTGGCTTTAGTGGACCTCGGAGAATGCCCACCGTGTACAAGGAGTCACAATGTATCTCACTGTTGGCACTGGCTAACCGCGTGGTTGCCTTCCCCCTCTCCAGCACTCTTTGAAGTTGAACGAATATGCTTGGCGTTGTGGTGCGTTGCAGTCACATTTGCCAGATACATTTGGCTGACCAACATCTGAACTGGTCTTGTGCCTCACCCAGGTCGACTCAGCCGTAAATGTGTACCACATGCAGCACTTGGGTAGATAAAGGCGGCTGACGATGGTGTTATTGACCACCCCACCCACTCGTGTGCCATGCCGGGCCTGAAAAGATGCTCACTCTCAGCCGCTGGTTTCAACAAACAGTCAGGCTATACACACACACACGAGGGTCTTCTTCTTTGTCATAGTTGTTGAGGGGTCTGCGAGCAGCACTTGCCCTAACAGTCTGTGTGGCTACACTGGAGCTTTTGTCTTTGTTTGAGCGTGCGGTGGTCCGCACACTGCACTAGAATCCTGGCCGCCATGGGTTTGATTTCTGGCCGAGCACATGAGTGGAATTTGGAATATAAACGTGTCCTGGGCCTCTCTTTGGTAAACGCAGCCATAATGAGTATCTGGTGTCATGTGTTACCTGGGGAGGCAGCGCTTGGGTAGACAAAGCGGCTGGGAATTTGTGCTCCATCCTGCAGTGCGTCATTCATCATCATCATTATTCGTCCCAGCTTAACCATGTAAGGGGTCGCGATGACCCGGAGCCTATCCTGGCAGACACAGAGCAAAGGCAGGAGTATACCCAGGAAGGTACGCCAGTCCATCGTAGAGCATCGAGGGAACTTTAAGCTAGCAAGCCAGTCTTTGGACTGTTGGAGGAAACTGGGGTACCTGGCGAGAACCCACGCAAATGTTGCAGAGCAATACACTTGGGTCTGGAATCGAACGTGAGGTTTCTTGATGTGGCAGTGCTACTCACTGTGCCACTATGCGGCCTGGAGTACGTCCTTATCAGCTCTAATAGGTGCTCGCAAACGGGTTCTGTTCCCTAGCAGTATGATAAGAAACCTCATGATATTTTGTAAGGGTTGTTACAGCTGTTGTCAGGCTGCCTCGTGGCAGCAACATTCATTGTCGACGCTCCTCGCATTGATTAACCTGCAGTGACCATCCAGCGGTGGATTTACACAGAGGCTAACGGTTGTAATATCGTGTGTGTGTTACGTTACGTAGCAAGACAGCTCACTAGTATGCGTGGAGAGATGCATCCTTGAATTTTTTGCACTGACACACAGCAGCATGTATGTGTGGATTGCCGACACAAAACGAAAGCGTATGACATATTGACGATCAACAAGAGTGTATCGATGTGGGAGAATTGCGCTCAAGAGCTGCTCTTTCGAATAGCAACATCGTACATTCCTCCTCTCTGCTTCGTGACGTTTAGCCTCCCACGTTATCACGCGGGATGCCTCCAACGTGGGAGGTGAAGCGTCGCGTAGGAGAAAGGAGGAACGCTCGGCACGGCGATCTCGAAAGCGCATCTCTTGAGAGCAACTCTCAATCAGGAAGATTATAAAACAGCTGTGGCTGAACTCAATGTGATGGTTGGCCGATCTACCAAACCGGTGATGGAATAGCAGCGCAAGGAGGGAACACATACAAGTGGACGATTTAGGGCGGCAGGGTGGCGCAGTGGTAACATCTGCGCCTCGCAGCAACAAGGCCGCGGGTTCGAATCTCAGCTCGGGCGCCATTCTGTGTGGCGTTTGTGTGTTCTCCCCCTTTTCTGCGTGGGTTTCCTCCGGTTTCCTCCCACTGCTTAAAAAACAAACACTCATTCATTATTTGGCCGATAACATCATAATATATAGGAAGCAGTGTGTGACAATATGGCGCCGGCAAAACCGCCTGGCTGCCTCCTCCGCCTCTCTGCGCTTTCCTCGCGCCTTTTAGTCGTTCTCTCGTCGAATGAGTACCTTCGACATTTAATGAATATGTGCGCGTTATAAATGTAAACTAATTCTTATTACGGCGGAGCAGGAGTGGGAGTGGAGTCGCAAGATCGCTGCTCTGGATCGTGATAGACGGGCGGCAGTATCGCGAGTCCTCCTTGCGACGGATAAGCGACGGATTGATCATTGCGATGATCGCGCGTGCGACGTAATTATTTCATCACATGATGTCAGAGTGAGCCAACAGTTGCTTTTGTCCGGCCAGAAACCAGCTTCTGCCAAGCCTTCCCAGTCCAATCTGAAGCGAGTTGTTGTGAACATTACATCGGAGGCGTTTGCTCTTTTTTTTTAATATATAACCGGCCACGCACTTATAATCACTGCAGCAGATGCGGGCCATCGTGGCCAAAATCGCAGACGCCAAGCGACGTGATGAAATTAACGTCAGAAAAAACGTTAACTTATTTCGGCCGTGTGGTCTCTGCCCATCCACGTCCTCCCCCCCCCACCCCCCATTGTTGATACAAGTGTGAGGTTGGTTTACTCCGAGCGATTCGGGAGAATTGTCTCATTTCTGGGGCGGCATGGGTAGCGATCCCACATCACGGCCAGAAGCGGCCTGGGTTTTTATACCCGCCTCGGGTGCGTTCTCGGTTACTTGGCCTGCTGACTAAATTGCCACCGGTGCCCTGTGATGGACGGGCGTCGCATCCTGGGTATATCCCTGCCTTGTGCCCTGTGTCTATTGGGATAGGCTCCGGCTCACTGCGACTCAGAAGGCGCTGATAATGAATGAATGAATGAGCCTTGACCACTGTAGTCGTGATGGTCTGACAAGGCCGGCCTGATTAACACAGCGAGGTGAGTTGACAACACGGGTATATCAAAATGCATTTAAACACCTACCAACGTATATTGATACGTACATTCATAACTACATGGCTTCAGCGTGTTTACAGCTGGAGTCTTCGCGTTATGGTTGACACCAACCAAGCTTTCAGTAGCCATCGCCCCATTGCAGAGGTGAAAGTAAGCCGGTGCAGCCCGGTACGGCGTACCGATACGAAAGCGACCGAAGCATTCAGCACAGCACAGGTTGAAAGGGGGGGGGGGTGGTTGTTGCGATACGACCGTACCGGTAAGAAACGTAAGTTACCTTCACCCCCTGCTCGATTCCTTAGTATGATTATTTTGACTTTAACGGAGGGCTCGTTCAACAGTGGATCGCGAAAACAGCCGCGGCGGCAGCAGCGCTGTCCGCTCGCACGGCAAATTAAGGTTTTGCTTTGGGGCCGACGATACGCATTTAATCAGTTCACTCGCGCACAAAGAGGCCGACAATGCGGCTCTCTCGGGAGGAGTTGCCGTGAATAGCCAACAAAATGTGGAATGGGAATTAAGGCAAGACTCGGAGCCACTGCGCACATTAAGAACTTCGTCTGGGTAGATTATGTTGGACATGGCTCATTAATGCCCTCTGCTGGAATTTCTTCAGCGAGGGTAATGGTCCAAGCGCGCACTTATATCGCTGCATATGAAAGACGTAAACCGTTAGCGGGCTTTGCCTTGTTGTTTGTTGTCGGCTGTAGTGTCGCACACTTCGCGGGAGGCAAGATACTTGGTTCACCGATAAGACGTGTTCCCAGCGGGGGTGAATTTGCCGCCGGTTGCAGTGGTTCACGGTTCGATTCCAGCGGCCGCCCCGGTTAATACTGCGGGCGTGTTAACCCTAAAGATGCACGCTTTTTGCTTCACGGTGGAGGTTTGAAAAAGTCCCGGGACGTCATTCGCAAGAGTAGGCCGTTGTGTGCTGGCGTCATTGACCAGATTTGGCAAACTCCGCAAATGACTCAATCGGAATATAGAATGCACAGCAGTCGGCGCTCCCTGCTGTGAAAACTTGGCAGGAGCCTCGTGAAAAATGGGTCATGAGACTCAGTGAGGCTTTCCTCGGTAATCATGTGTAATAAAAAAACAATAACTTCTTAAATTGGAACTTTAAGCTGACCTTCCCTAGCAGTAATACCAATCAATCCACCTCAGGCTTGTATGTTTTGGAGGGCTAACTTCAAAATATTTAGATGCCTCCAATGTTGGAGGCGACGCGGCTATCCAGAAAAATAACGGTTTATATCATAGCTTGCGTTTTGTCATCGCGGGACAGGCTTGTTTTGACTCATATTATTTTTACAATAAGAAGCATGCATGTATTTACCTTGCTCACAGTGAAATAACACACACCGTGTTTTCAGAAAATACGCTCGCTCGCCACTAACATTTCTTTGCATAGGTGAATGCTGATACCCACGCCGCCAAGCCACGGCTGATATACACGTCCTATCAGGCGATATCGTGCTTTGTGTACTTTTAATTGATAAGTGGACCGAAGGAAACGGTGCACGGAGGAGTCGGAGCGATAAACAGCATGCAATTTAGTTGCGCGTGCAACTGCGTGCAATTTTTTTTTCCCCGTAGCATTTCCACTTTCCTTTGTTGTAGCCGCCGTCTGCGAGTGGCTTTGTGGGCGCCCAAAGCTTTAACAGCCTTGAGTTAGAACTGTCAGCCAAAATGCTGACCCTGATTCTTTCCAGTTCAGCAGAATCTGTTTATTTGAAATCAATTTGCATTTAACCTATTTCACATTAGCGCGTGCCCATTTTATATTCCGTCGCTCGCTCCCGCACGCGCGCACAAACGCACGAAGGTACGATTCACCGTGTTCCGAATTCTATCCGTTGAAAAAAAAACACGCGCGTTCGTGCAGCTGTGTTTTCACACACACACACACAGAGAGACGTAGAAGTCTCTCGTAATGATTGATCTTACGAATAGAACGGGGGGTTGGCGGCCACAAGTTATGTTTTCACGAAGGCCAGTTCCCGATAAAAAATAACTAACTAGACAAAGGGTCACAAACTGGTCGCGACCCCCGTACCCCCCTCCCCTTCCAGGCACACAGAACATTTACAGTCGGCCAAAGACATGCTGCTTTATAGGTTAATTGGCCTGCGGACTAAATTACACCCGGTGCCCTGTGATGCACTGGTGTCCCATTCTGGATATAGCCCTGCCTTGCAGCCTGTATTTGCCGGCATAGGCTCCGGATCACCGCGACTCTGTACACTGTACAGGATTAAGTGGTTTCTGACAATGGATGGATAGATATTCCGCTATAGGCCTCTATCAAAATACGAGTGTGTATTGTAACATTGGCCAAAAATCAATGAGGTTGTTCTCAACACAACTTGCTTGATTTTGATTATTGTTTACGGGTCGGATAAAATATATTTTTGGGCTGGACGTATGTTGGTGGGAGCACATTGGGGGCTGTAAGCAAAACATATTTTTGGTCAGATGAGAGAAGATAGATTCAGCGACAAGCCATGCGATAAATCGATGGGATTGTGTTACTGTTAATTATCTTGCTGTGTGTTATTATGATTTGAATTTGAGCTGATGCACCGTTCTTTTTCATGATGCAAGGCCCCTTGAGCTCCTTGGGACCCTGTGCATTTGCTCGGTTTGTTTATTCTAAGCAGCGCCACTGGGGATGTTGCTCATCTGCTTTGAGAGCCCTGAGCCAGTGATGAAGGCTGCACATTTCTTCAGTACAACCACCACTTGACTTCCCATAAGGTAGTACGTACTAAATTTAACCACGCTTCAGGAATTAATGCAACAGTCAACAGCTGCAATGGGATTTGAATTTGCACTGTTTTGATTGTGAAATGAGCACGCCGTGCCACCTGGCCAGAATTTAGAACTCAGAGATGTTTGATGTTATTTAAAGTTACTGTTGAAAGCCTTTGTGAACCCAGTGACAATCAGCAGTGAGTAACCAAGAGGGACAGTCGACACGGTTGGAAGCCAAAGATGGGGTATGACTTAAAGTGTGTATTGCTGTGGGGTGTAAGGGATGAAGCCAATGTAGTAATACACTTATGTTGCGATAATAATAATAGCATTTTATAGAGCGCCTTTTACCATTGGGTCACAAAGCGCTGCACAAGGGCCGCGGAGAGAACGGCAAGTCAACAACGAGAGAGGATTTCTCCACGTTCAAACCGCTTCAGTCCGTAAAATAACTGATCACTCAAAAACAGCATAAACCCACTTTGAAAATGAAATGTCTCGACGACTAGTTATTGAATTATCTGCATTACTCACAGCTAATCGGTATATATTTTTTCATAAAGGAACACACACACAACAATAGCCACCATTTCCCAGCAAGCGATGTGACACCACTGCAAGCTCTTGCGCCAGGCTGGGTGCATTTTAAGACAATGTGAACTGTTAAATGGTCCCTGACTGAGATAACTGGCATATACACCACATGCGCTCCCGAGTATACCGGTACACAGGCATGTACAAAGACAAAGATCGCCCATATAGCCTAAACAGAATGTAGTAGGGTCAAGTGCTGTTATCAAGTACCGAGAAAAGCCTGGATGGCACACAAA
>JAZEWU010000021.1:4535144-4555126 GCA_036362915.1 Geotria australis
GGTCGAAGCATTCAGTAGAGTACAGGTGGGAAGGGGAATTGCGATATGACTGAACTGGTAGTAAACAGACGTTATTTTCACCCCGGGATGCAGGAGTCCCCACGGTTTACCAAACCGCAAGCAATCTGCCTATCGACTGACTGTACTCCGCTGAATTTTTCGATTGCAGTTTGTCTAATTTGTGCTACCTCACAAAAGATTCAAAATAATGGTAATAATACCATAAGGGAGCCGTGTTCGAAAGGAATTATTTTATGGTCAGGAAAAAACGGCACGAGATATGCGCAAAAACTAAACTAATAATATACTTGTAACGCGCGCATATTCTCCGGGTGCGGTGCGCCCGTTGATTCGGAGGCGCGGAGCCTCGCTCAGTCGGTTTGCTGTGAGTCGGTGAAGAGGTGACTTTCTAAAAGTTTTTTTTTTAAGGATGTAGGGGACTCTGTTAGGCGTATTAGATGTGGCAGCCTGTTCCAGGTTGTGGGTGCCGCGACCGAGAATCGGCGTTGTGTGTGGAGTAGATGCTGTGATAATAATAATATAATTTTATAGAGTGCCTTTCACCCGAGGGTCACAACGCGCTGCACAAGCGCCGCGTAGAGTGCGGGATTGTGCTGGGCCGAGTGGAAAAAGTAAGTTCGTCTGAATTACAACCCTAATCGGCTGACAGACTGTGACTAAGTAGAAAGCCACTTCGTGTTTATACTCGTGATTACCCAGTCTGAAGTGTGCGCGCAAAGCTGTGGAACGCATCGCCGGTAAGAGTCTAGCGCTAATGCGGATGTTTAATGAAACGCGGAGAGAAGGGGGACAGTGTTCGATGACGCTTATCTTTGCTGGCGGCGCCGGAGCCAGTGGTAAGCATTCCACTCTCAGTTTCTACAACATAGTCCGCATCTTATTATCGATAAACTGACGGTGTCTGAACCAGTTTTGGGCCCTTTCGCAGACTCACACTTAGCAGCCTGGCAGAGTATGGTATAGTACTGTAAAGCATTCAACTCTCATATTGTAAATGACCGCAATTTCACCAAAGTAGTACGCATCTTATTAACGGAAAACGGGGGGTCAAGGTAGAAGCGTTTACGTCGCGATCCCTGTCAGTTAGTACTTGGTATTGCCTGCGAATTCTACCAAACACTTGAAGGCCGAGCTGAAAGACACCGATGTCCAGAGGCTGACCATCGTGCTGCTTCGAAGAATCGCAAAGAAGAAGAAGAACGGAAAACGGACGGGGGAGGCAGCCATTTAATTGTGGGTTTTTTTTTTAAGAGAATCAAGAGAAACTGGATGAAAAACACACACAGAGGGCGGGGGAGAAACACACAAACTCCACGCAGAAAGGCGCCCAAGGCGGGATTCAAACCGCCTCGGGCAGGACCTTCTTCCCATGATATGTTTTAGTTTTTCCAATCGCAATGCATAACTGTATTTTTATTTGATACATTTGTGTAATGCTGTGTGTAAATGTGGTTTTTTGTTTGGTTAATTTCTTATTTTTATTTATTTTTCAATTAATTTTGTCAACTCGCGTGTTTGTCGTGACCGCAGGAATCCCGTAAAGAGCTCGCGAGCTCACCGGCTATTTTTTCCTGCCGTAATAATAAACATCCATCCATTTCCAGAAACCGCTCAATCCTTTACAGGGTCGCGGTGAGCCGGGGCCTATCCCGGCAGACACAGGGCGCAAGGCAGGAGAACACCGAGAATGGGACGCCAGTCCATCGCAGGGCGCCTGGGGAAATTTAGTCTGAACGCCAATTAACCTGGCAGCATGTCTTTCTATAGTCTAGCTCTTTTTATGAGTCAGGTCACGTAAATATAATTATGTGTCGCAAACCCGCCTCCACCCGACACAGCCAATCGGTTAAGGGTTGTCACGTGAACAAAAACGTGCCAATTCGTTACTACTTCAGCACACCGGTATGTTGAAGAGCGAGCCCACGTAACTTACAATGAAGGTGCGACGTTTCGCTGATAGTTACAATCAGGACCAAAAAGATCTGACCACCAGCCGGCTGTCTGTTCGAGGCACGGATATCACCAGGGTACAGCCACCCCGCCATCAAGAGGACCCTGCGCGGCTCACCTGTACCGGGCAGGGAGGCTTCGTGGGGGCAGAAGTGGGTGTTGCAGGCCGCGGAGGTCGGCGGCTTGAGGTGCGGGAGGCAGCCGTGCGTCGGGCGGCCTTGCGAGGCGCAGCGCACCGCGCGCGTCTGCACGCCGCCCCCGCAGCTCACCGTGCACTGCGCGCGTGCACACCACGCGTGCACACCACCACAACCACGATGGGGAGACGGATCGAGAGCGGCTTGAGATCGCACCCGGCGAGCGATCGTCACAGTCATCGGCGGCAGGCACCGCTCCGCGCTTGCTGTCACGCGGCCGAAGCTTCCGAACGACAGAGCGAAATAATAATCCATCCATTTTCTAAACCGCTTGTCCTTGGGCGCCTTTCCACACAGGAAGGCGCCCAAGGCCGGAATCGAACCGCCTCGGGCAAGAGCATTCTTTCTGTGAGGCGCAGATGTTACCACTGCGCCACCCTGCACATTTGCAGGAGAGAGATGTGGCATCGCGGAACTGTAAGGGATGGAGATGACGTGAGGAGGCTTTCATCCAGCAGTGGATAGATAACAACTGCTGATAACCATAGTGCCATATATAGACTACCATATGTTGGACATGTGATTATGCTGAAATACAACGATGTCCAGAAGCTGACCATCGTGATTCGATGAATCGCAAAGAAGAAGATGGATATCCACTACGGATTTGCGCATCTATATGTAAGCATACGTATGCATTCGTTCAAATAAACCTTTTGCGATTATACAGATGGTGACAATAAGTACAAGGCTTACGCTTTCTGGCAATAATAAAGGTGTTAATATGTTCAAACACAAAACAGACACATTTTTCAATGCATCAAGTTTATGGTAAAATATGTAAAAAAACTTATTTGCATGTTTCACAACAAGCGCGTGTGTTTCTTCGAAACTTGGTTCTTTGAATAAGGTGTCTATGTGGTGTTTGAGCATCTTCACACCTCTACTATTGTGAGAAAGAGTAAAAACTATACACCGCAACCCTATACAGGATTCAGCGGTTTCTGACAATGGATGGATGGACGGTAAAACCATATTTCCATCAGTCGAAAATGGGCTATTCAACGATACGACGCCAATTTGATGCAAGACTAAAGTCAAATCCCCCATTGTGGTGAATTCAGCGCTTGCAGCGGCTGCAAGGTTTACACATATCAATCGTGAACGACACATAAGCATCGAGAATAACAGATTTTCGCCCCATTTAAGGCATGCATCTCGCGAATAAATATTTATTCTAATTGATCAATCAATGCACCCTCACTGGGGTAAGCTCATACACACACGTGGTGAGGTCCTCCGTGCTCTGCCACGT
The DNA here is from genome assembly GCA_036362915.1 of Geotria australis. Classification (NCBI taxonomy): domain Eukaryota; kingdom Metazoa; phylum Chordata; class Hyperoartia; order Petromyzontiformes; family Geotriidae; genus Geotria; species Geotria australis. Next base: position 4,538,568 of record JAZEWU010000021.1, read on the forward strand.
GTGCGGCGCGGCACTAATTCCCATTCGCGTGTTTGTCGTGTCGCAGGAATCCCGTAAAGAGCTTGCACGCTCACTGGGCATTTTGCTGCCATAATAATAATAAACATCTATCTATTACTTCTCCCAAGACGGCGGTGGAAATTCCCCGTTCCCATGGCGGAGGCGCGCGTCTCCGCGCGAACAAACGACCGCCGTTGACTCGCGGCACCCGTTCGCGCCGACCGCTGTAACGGAGCGCCCGGCCGCTGCAAGGCGTGCAAATCCTACGCAAACCCAGCGCGTCCCCGCGCCAGTGTTAATAATAACAATTGGCCGTGCTCATTAAGAGACGTTGCAGAGCGCTAATGGAACGATGTAAACGCCGCGTGCTGTCTGCTTCTAAACCCGTCGGCCGTGTTTAATCTCGCCCGGCGCAAACGGCGCCTCGCGTGTGTCGGGCCGCGTGCCCAAGCGAGCCTTAAAGGAAGGTTCACCACTGGGCCCATCCGCGCGAAAATTATCTCACGGATTTCACATTTCGTTGCCGAGGAAGTGTCCGCGCGTGATAATTGTGTTCTCGTCCGCCGCCGTTCCCGCCCCCCGGCTGTGGAGTTGCTTCGCGGGCATGCCCCGTGCCAGCACCGCGAAGGACGAACGTTTTGGACCCGCGTCGAATTTCGCGACACGTCTCGCCGCGACAAGCCGGCGGCGTGGCACAGTCGGGAGGCGCGCTCGTCGGCTGCGTCGTTCGTCTTCTTTTTGTTTACGCTCGCTTTACCACGGAAAGCAGCATCGATTCGCAAGCGTCATATTTTGACGGAAGGGTCCCCTGCCGAGTTTGCACAGCGTATGGAGATGTTGCTGTGCGTAATCGCAATGCAGTACATTTGATGTTTTGGACAAAATCAGCTAAAGTGTACGGTTGTTTTTTTTTTTATTGCCACGGTGCCCTGTGATGGACTGGTGTCATATCCGGGGTATAGCCCTGCCTTGCGCACTGTCTGCCGGGATAGGCTCCGGCACACCGCGTCCCTGAACGGGGTTAAGCGGTTTCTGACAATAAATGAATTAATTTACTTTCGTTAAGAGTGACTCATGTGTGTGTTTTCAATTAAATAAAGCAAAACGGGTAATATGAAAGGACCATGACCTGACACAACAATGAATGACCTTGAAGAAAGTGGGCCGCATAGCCCAATAGCCCCCGTAATGTGCTATGCAGGTAGTTCCATTGATGTTCCGGTTGCAATCGCCGCTGGGAGGAATTCTCCGTTTTTGTTCTTCACACCACAACAAACATCACTTCATTATATCTGGAAAACTGTTTTCCCCGCAAGTGATATATATATATATATGTTTTAAACTGTGGAAACGTGTGCAAATCTCTTAGAGGCCAGCACCGTTGAGTATGCGTGTGACCAATCCAACGTAAATTGAAATCCACAATCATTAATGGCAGCCATGGCAACTCAGGACCTGTGAACTGGACCATTTATCAGGTAGCACATGCCCATAGAATGTTGCTCCCAATACCCCCACCGCTGGAGAGCAACCGGTCAAACGGTGTCAAAACTGGACAGCGGCCGTTTAAACCCCAACAACGACACAAACAAAATTACGCTGAGCACCCAGCAGAAAGGCCTCCGCTAGAGGGAGCTCTAGTGGAGCCCCTCTAAAGCAGGGGCTTCTCAACTTTTAGCATCTCAAGGCCCACTTGGCCCTCCTGGTTATGGTCTCAACAGACAGTTAGGTGGCGTTCGCGGCCAACTGACCTATAATATAACTCGAAGGCTTTCATGACCAATATTATCCATAGTAAAGCTTTATACCGATCGACTACCTGCAGTGAACCCGTGGTCACTGCGGGGGTCGAACAACAGGCCGGCGAGCGAGGACACAAAACGGAACCGCCGACCGTCTCACATCCCCAAACGGGCGGGCGTGCGGGCATCGCGATCAGTCGCGTCGGCGGGCACCTGCGACCACGTGGCGGCGTCCCACTGCGGGATGGCGTTGCTCGTCACGGCCTTGTCGGCCGAGGCCCCGAGCGGAGCCGCCAGCTTGTGCCGCTCGGCCGGGCGAGGCGGCGCTCGGGGCGGCGCGGCCGCGCGAGGAGGAGACGGCGGCGGAGGCGGCGGACGAGGAGGCGGCCGGGGCAGCGGAGCGGCCGGGCACGCCGCGAGCCGGCAGGGCCTCTCCGTGCTGGCGGGCGGCTTGGGCAGATGGCGGCAGCGGCGGGCCGGAGACTCGCGCAGCACTCCGCCGGCGTCGCGTTCGCCGCACGACACGGAGCGGCGTTGCGCGCCGGGCCCGCACGTCGCCGAGCACTGGGGGTCAAGATAGAAGCGTTCACGTCGTGATCCCTGTCAGGTAGCACTTGGTATTGCCTGCGAATTCTACCAAACACTTCGAGGCCGAGCTGAAAGACAACGATGTCCAGAAGCTGACCATCGTGCTTCGAAGAATCGCAAAGAAGAAGACCGTAGTAAAATCATCCAGAAAATAAATTATTTTCCATCATCACAAACCTTTAACGGAAAGCCGAGCGACTAATTTGGTTGGAACGTCCCTGCCACGGATCTTAGGTGCCTGCAAGTCGTGCTGGATTCGCAATACCTAGGAGTGGATTTCAAATCATTCCTGAACAACGCTCACGCGAATGCTGCACATTCACAATTGCTCGTGCGGTTAAGGGGTTCCTCTTAAGGCCACCCACTAGGTGGCAATGCAAGCACACGCTTACACTATTACCAGTGTTTTCTAGGGGCTCCGAGCGGCACGGTGGCGCGGTGAGTAGCGCTGCTGCCTCACGGCAAGAAGGGCCCGGGTTAGAATCCTGGCTCGGGTTCCTTTCGGTGTGGCGTTTGCACGTTCTCCCCGTGTCCGCGTGGGTTTTCGCCGGGCACTCCGGTTTCTTCCCACGGTCTAAAGACATGCTGCTGCATAGGTTAATTGGCATGCGGACTAAATTGCCCCTGGTACAGCGTGATGGACTGGCGATCCATCGTGGCGATAGCCCTGCATTGCGCCCTGTGTTTGCCAGGATAGGCTCCGGCTCACCGCGACCCATTACAGGATTCAGCGGTTTCTGACAATGGATGGATGGTTCTCCAACACATTCAACAGGTAGTGAATTGGAGCGTTTAAAATCAAACACAGTGATATAACACTAGAGGGCAACACTCAACAGGATATCAGTTCGTTAATTCAGGATCTCGTTTCATTCTGTATTTGGTGGGGCCCCGAGTGTTATGTCTTCTTCTTTGCGATTCTTCGAAGCACGATGGTCAGCCTCTGGCATCCCATCCGGGGTATAGCACTCAACCGTGTACAGGATTAAGCGGGTGCTGATAATAACTGTGTTAATATGATGTACACACATTTACCCGGTGATTCTGGTTAGTCGTGATTAATGTGTTATAATGAACCGTTAGTCATGTTACAATACCGCTGTGTTAGTTTCAATTAAAGACACTTTTAAATTACGGTTCTCATGCGATTACTTAATGATGCGTTTCCAAGCCGCGCTCAGTCTATATCTGTCAGCTCGGCTTAAATTATATTTTATTCCTCTTAACTTCACCACGTTGCGTAATTAGTTTTGGCCGATATAAAATGAATTTTGCATAGAACACCAGCATTATCTAAATCAATCGAATGTCCTTCTTGGCAGTCGGGGAGAAAGTAACTTAAAATTCTTACCGGTACCATCGTATCACAACACCTCTTCCCACCTATACTCTACTGAACGCTCCGGCCACTTCTCTACCGATGCGCAGAACCGGACTGTACCGGCTTACTTTCACCTCTGGTTGGCAGGCATGTTTCGCAACCGCCGACAACTGTAGTTGTGAGAATTTCAGGCTCCCCTGGTATTATTTTAGTCTTGGATTAATCTTTCGCCCCATATGGCCGACACTGCATTCGCCACAGGTGCAAGTAATCCAGTCGACTCCATCTGTTACTAGTTTTGAGAGTTCATCCTTGGAACCAATAAAAGTAAGAGTTGCTGATAGGGGTTCGTTACGCTATTTACAGTGGAATTAAAAAAAACGTGTCATTTTGGTGCCGATTACTCGTTACGCATTCATTACAGTCACGTGCAGTATTTATAACCATTCATCCATCCATTGTCAGAAACCGCTCAATCCCGTACAGGGTCGCGGTGAGCCGGAGCCTATCCCGGCAGTCACAGGGCGCAAAGCAGGGCTATACCCATGATGGGACGCCAGTCCATCGCAGGGCAGTATTTATAACGTAAAAGTAAATATATTTTTGAGTGTAAAAAAACCACAATATTGGAATATAATCCATGAAATTGAAACTATCGTTTGTATGGTTGCAATTATCGTATTGCCTTGTTTGTGTTCGGTTGTTTTTCAGTTAAAATATAATCGCTGGCATTCTCATCGACAGTTCATTTCCCTACCATCTCATCATCACCACCATCATCATCTTCTCCGGAACCAGCCTAATGATCACCACATGGCACATCAATCGGTGAAAAGTCGAGAGCAGTTAAAAGAGTCTTGTCATAGCAACGTGGAGTTTCCACCACAGGTTTGGAGCAATCAGTGTAGATTATTACTTGCCCAGCAATTCCGCGGGCAATGGCCCTTTGTACTTTGAGTGCGTCGGGTATTACAATGCCCAATCAAACGGAGGCAAGTTGATATAATTGCTGTAATTAACGGAGAGCTTTCTTAACTCCTCTGATCAAAAGTGATGTCGCTTTCTGGGCTCCCGTCCCATTGCAAAACCAAGCCCGGACTGTAGCGCTTTGTGTCCGTTGCCTTCAAAGCACTGGTGCTAGTTGCACTTTGATCCTAGGCAGTGAAGCTCCCATCCTTGATCTTGAAAGCGGCTGCACAACTGCTGTAAATCTAGCCCTTGATGCGTCCCGGGCGTGCGTGCTCTGAGCAGGAAGCTATCCCGCACCTGATTTTCCGCCCACCACACAGCAAACCTCCCTCCATCTCCGCCCCCCCTCCCTTCTCTGCATCCCTCCATCCATCCATCCCTCCCTGCCTCCCTCCATCTCTCCCTCACCTCCTCCCTCCTTCCCTCCGTCCCTTCCTCCCTGCCTTCACTGGTCCCCGCCAGCTCTCAGCCCCGTCACACATGTCACACACGTGCAGAAAGCAGCCCGTGCGCTCAGCCGGTCGCTCCGGCGGCGCACAGCAACATCTGCGCTATTTCACGTCAACGCTCCGCGCAAAAGGGGCTGCGTGGCGCGTAGGGTGACCTCGGCAGATGCAATGTAAATCGAGATGGCTGTCTCAAACCACCCGTGAGCCAATGTGCCGGGCCACTTAGCCGGGCCACTTAGCCGGATCTGATAAAATGTGGGTTCAAAAAGGGCGCTGTTCCCACCTTGAGACGAAACGAGGTTCTCATTTGCGGCGTGTTTGATTGCCTCCATCTGGTCGGCGATGACCATGTGTAATGAATTTTGTGTTGATGAATTTGCTTTCGTTCGAGGTTTTCCCGTACTTTAATGTTGACCTGTTGACACAGGTGATAAGCGAGAAATCTAGTGGATGAGTACGATAGAACCTTTTGGGGATATCTCACGTGCCCATTGGGAAATCTGCGTAGTTCCCCAAAATGATGTATATATTTTAATTATTGCCAGCACTTCGCACGTGCGTCGCAGGAGTCACGTAAAGAGCTTGCAAGCTCACTGGGTATTTGTCTGCTGTAATAATAAACATCTATCTATGATACCTTTATGAGTTCCAAAATGAAGAATATAATATTTTCCCTGCGCCTAGACGCTGATGAGTCGTGAACGTTTCGTATGAAACCTGATCCGATCCTGTGCGCTGCAGTCACAACCCGCCACTTAGCAGCTTGCTGAGCTGAGGTCAAACTACATCCAGGAGCGACGCGGCACGGAGAGGCCTTTATCTATCCATCCATCCATCCATTTTCAGAAACCGATAAATCCTGTACAGGGTCGCGGTGAGCCGGAGCCTAGCCCAGCAGACACAGGGCGCAAGGCAGGGGCACCTGGGGAAATTTACTCAGTAGGCCAATTAATCTTGCAGCATGTCTATGGACGGTGGGAGGAAACCGGCGAAAACCCACGCGGACACGGGGAGAACATGCAAACTCCACACAGAAAGGCCCCCGAGCCGGGATTTGAACCCGGGGCCTTCTCTTTGTGAGGCAGCAGCACTACCCACTACGCCACCGTGCCGCCCCGGCCTTTATCTAGTTTTCCAAAATTATTAACCGTGCTATTAATCTAATCGTTGCGCGAAATTCACGGGAACAAAGCGGAGGTCTGCTCTAAATTAAAACCTGGCGCGAACCGACGCGTCTGTGGCGATATTCGCGCGAACTTGATACAGTTGGGAGAATGAAAGAGCAAATCGGCAACGGTTTTCCCGGAGATCACACGCACGTCAAGCGGAGCCACTGATTGATTAATGCGGTTCCTGGAGGGCGAGGAGAAGCTGCGGAAGCTTACGGACTTCGAGGGGGCATCGCTGAGCGAGGCTGCCTAACACATGTGCACGTCTGGCGCAGCCACAACGCTGCACGACAAAAAAAAGCCCAATTTAAAGTACGTTAGACGGGCAGAAAGTGGGGGCCCAGGTTACGGCGATCACTCCTCCGGCCTTCGTTACGCGGCGCAAACACGCAAGGGGCAAATGTGTTAAGCTTTAGCGTACAGGTTGCGAGTATTTGTGCGTGATGGGGTATAAAGGATAACTAATGTTGCAGCCTCTTGGCGAGCCGTTTCTGGATGGACGTTTCTCCAATCCCGTGTCGGTTGTGTGGGGTCGTTGAGCCATACTTCACCACACTGGTTCGCACGAATTGGCGAATGAATGAGATGCCCACGGACCGGCTCAGATATCACTCACTGATGATGTTAAGCCACGGTTAGGAAACCAGGGTATTAACGCGGCGGCAAAACGTTCAGCGGACCGGATTATAATTTTCATACATACACGTTACCAATTTCGTAATTTTAACTTTCGGAGATGAAACTCGGGTCGTCGGAGCGGTTCGTAACGCGATGCGCGGACCTCTGACCCCCCACCACGTGATACACCGCTCGGACATAACGCACGCACGCACTGGGTCGGGGATTCGCTGCGTAATTGATGGGGCTCGTGCCGTAGCTCTCCTATCACGTGCAGTCGTCTGAGCACCGTGCGGCGGGGCACGTGATCAATCACCTCGGATAATTTCACCGCGCGGCGCAGGACAGCCGCAGATGCTCGCGGTAACAATTTGTTCCAGCCGTCTGCTACCGCAATCGGAACTTTCTCTCCCACTCTATCAACCGCTGGCAGACTTGGGGGGCGGGCGGGGGATGGTTTAAGATGAATGAAAACAAAAAGCCCCCTAAGCTCTTCTATCATCTGAGGAAGATCCACGGCGCACAGCTGCGGCGCTCGACCATCAAGGAAACAGACCCGGCAAAGTAAGGTTCTGGGCCAGGTGGGATTTGACCATCGGGGGCCCGCTCGGAATTTCTCAAAGCCGCCGATGATTTCACGTCACCGTCTTTTAGCTGTTGTTGCCGCTTCGCAACGCTGACAGAAAGCACGGATAATTTCCACACGGGATGCAACATTAGCCCCCTTGAGCCGCCCGTCGGAGGATTGTGAGAGATCGGCTCCGCCGAGACCATCGGCCCGTTCGCACCTCGACTGGAGATGCATCTGTTCCTAAAAGCGTACGGGATTTTCTTAGTGGGGGAGGGTGGTTACATTTATTTTATTTAATCATTGATTATGGGGTTTTATCATCTGCAGCCTCCGTGCTGAACCCGCTGTGGACCGTAACGTTATCGTGGCGGAGGGATTTATGTGTTTCGATGAAGTGCAGACCTATGTCACCTTGAATCTTAGCAATCCTGCTAGGTTTGGAGTCTGGCACTCCAGAACCTGTTCGCCATGTCTGGAGTCCAGCAGTCCTGCTCGGGTCTGCCTCGGTGAACAGCTCTAGAGTCCGGCACTCCTGACCTATTCGCCAGGTCCGAAGTCTGGCACTCCCGATAGGGTCTACCTTGGTGAACAGGTCTGAAGTCTAGCACTCCTGCTAGGGCCTACCTCGGTGAACTGGTCTGAAGTCTAGCACTCCTGCTAGGGTCTGCCTTGGTGAACAGGTCTGGAGTCCGGCACTCCATCCCCGTATCCCTGGTGAACGATGCCGGGCGCAAGGCCCAACATCGCCGGCAACGGGCGCGCGCCACTCACCTCGGACCAGGCCGAGATGAGCCACTGCAGGTGCGGCTCGCGGCGGCAGCGGCGCAGCATGCAGAAGTCGCGGTGCGCGGGCTTGCCCCGGGCGCCGCCGCAGCGCTCGTCCGGCAGCGAGACGGAGCGGCCCGAGCTGCGGCACTGCACGGCGCGGGTTCGCACCCCGCGGCCGCACGGCTTGGAGCACTGGCGGGCAACACGAGCGGGGAGCGGTGAGGAGCGCGAACGGGGCGCGGCGTGACGCCGACGAGCGTGCGCGTGCAATGCGGCGGCAAGGGTCGACGTGGGGACCACTGGGCGCAGTTTGGCCGGCGGAGCTCGCCCGTCGCTTGTTTCGAGGGGAAGCGCCTCTCGCGCCGTTTTCTCCCGGTTCCGCGGTTTCGTACCCGCGGCTAAAAAAATCACTCCGTTAATTAATTGGCAAATGCCGGCGTAATGTTTTGGACCGCCGCGGTGTCTAGCGGGTTGGCGCCGGCTGACCGCGTGGGTGCTTCCAACCCCCCACCCATCCCCACACACTACCACCTGCGCCGCCTCAGGACCTCTGGGTGAAAGGCGCTATTGTACAAATATTAATCAATTGTTAGAAACCGAAAAATCCTGTACAAGGGTTGCGGTGAGCCGGAGCCTATCACGGCAGATACAGGGCACAAGGCAGGGCTATACCCAGGACGCCAGTCCGTCACAAGGCACCGCAGGCGATTTAATCATCCGGCCAATTAACCTACGCAGCAGCATGTCTTCGGACCATGGCAGGAAACCGGTAGTGCCCGGCAAAAAATCCACGGGGACACGGGGAGAGAACACGCAAAACTCCACAAAGAAAGACGGCACCCGAGCCGGGATTCAAACCCCGGGGCCGTCTTGCCGCGAGGCGGCAGCCGCTACTCACCGCTACGCCGCCGCGCCGCCCAAATCGTTATAACCCCCGAACGCGCCTCGCCGCCACCTCCGACGACACAACCCGGCACGACTGACCTGAGACCACGATCCCGTGACCCAGGCCGCGGGGCAGTCCTGGGGGTTGCAGGCTCGCGACGGGACGGGCGCCGGCGCGGGACACGCCGACCCGTCGGCCGCGACGGTTCCCGACGCTCCCGCGGAGCGGAGGCACGCGACGGCGCGGGTCTGCTCCCCTCCCGCGCAGGTCACCGAGCACGCGCTCCACTCTCCCGCAGACCAGCTGCTCTCCGGGGGGAGACCACGAGCGCGGCAGGGCGAGGGTTAAAATGTGATACAGGCAGTTCCCCGGGGTTACGAACGGGGTTCCGTTTTTAAGTCCCGTCCGTAAGTAGAATTTGTATGCAAAGCTTTGTGTCCCTCGGTTCACATTGAAGCGTCGATTAGTCAAAATGTTTGTCTGAGCTACGACGGCGTGGCCGCTGTTCTCCCCTCGGGCCGACGGACCGCTGAAAACGCGCAATGTTTAGAGCGTCGCGCAAAGTAGTCCGCCCGTTCGTTAACACGAACCATCGCGTGTAATTCGATTTTTTTAAATATATAATAGGCTTTATGGAGGTCGGTACGTAAGAACGGGCGTTCGTAAGTCGGGCGTTCGTAACCCGGGGACTGCCTGTATAAATGGTGTTTTGTAACGAGCGGCACATATTCATTAAATTTCGCAAGGTATTCATTCGAAGAGAGAACGACTCTGAGAGCACGAGGAAACCGTGGAGAGGCGGAGGAGGCAGCCAGGCGGTTTGCCGGCGCCAACGTATTGCCGCACATTGCGTCCCTATATACATTACGATGTTATCGGCCGATTAATTGACGAGTGTTTTTTTTTGTTTAAGTTGCGCGAGGAAACCAGAGGGACACACAAACGCCGCACAGAAGGGCGCCCAAGGCGGGAACCGAACCGCCTTGGGCCGGATGTTGCCGCTGAGCCACCGGTGCTGCCTCCTCACCTGGCAGGGCACGGGTTCTGGTTGCAGGTGTGCGTGGTTGTGGCCGGCTTCTGCCTGGCGTCGCAGAGCGAGCCGTTGACCTGTACCCGCCGGTCCCGCAGGCACACGCCGCGCGTCTGCAGCTGTCCTGCACGCGCGCAACACAGAGAGGGGGCGCGACGGAAAACACGCGTGTAAAAGAAGAGTGGGAAGCGGCGCTGCAGAATTGCCGGCGCTCCGTGCTGCAAAGCCAGCGGCCCGGGATGGATTTCCCAACACAATTAGCGGTAAGCGCTACCGGAAGCTGCCCCCCCTCTATGCCTCATTTCACTCGACCGAGCCTTATTTGCGAGGGTTATTCCGTGAGTGTGATTCGCATCGTGGAACGGGACAAACATCCCGCTGGGAACGCTCGTGTTAAAGAAGGGGTTGGCACGGCGCTGCCGCCTCGCAGCTAGAAGGTTCCCGGGTTTGATTGCCGGTTCGCATGCCTTTCTGTGTGGAGTTTGCATGTTCTCCCCGTGTCCATGTGGGTTTTTGCCTGGTTCTCGGGGTTCCTCCTACCATCCTAACATATGCTGTCTAGGTTAATTGGCGTGCTGACTAAATTGCCCCCCCCCCCCGATGCCCTGCGATGGACTAGCGTACCATCATGGATATAGCCCTGCCTTGCACCCTGTGTCTGCCGAGATAGCCTCCGGCCCCCCACAACCCTGTACAGAACATAATTCTGAGACGCAATTCCCCGCGTAATCGGCTGTAAGAGAAGCGTTCATTGGATGGCAGTTCAAATAAATAATTGTAAATCTCAAAACTGAAACATCACCAGACCTGCGGTCATTGGTGACGGGGCTTAAAGCGTCAATGCACCGCACACAAGGGCCTGCTGGATTCTCAAAGTCCAACACAGGATCTCGGTGAGAATACGTTCAGTGCCCTGACGTCCGTACCGCCCCGGCAAACCACGTCAACTTAGCCTTTAAACATCAGCGCTGGGGGAGACAAACGCTGCACCCCATTGATTCGGAGGCACGGAGCCTGGCTCAGTCGGTTTGTTGTGAGTTGGCTTCTTAAAACCTTAAAAAAACTTTTAAATAGTCACCTCTTCACAGACTCACAACACACCGACTCAGCCAGGCTCCGCACCTCCGAATCAACGGGTGCAACGCGCCCGGAGGATATGCGCGCGTTACAAAGATATATTATTATCATTAGTCACACAGGATCCCAGCACACCTTTGCTCGGTACTCGAGAACGCCGAACCAGCCTTAATAGGCGCTCACAAACACCACTCGTCCCTGCGGTCTTCAAGGCTGAACCCGGGGATATTTGTCTCCGTGTCGGGATAAGCCTCGAGCCCTACCTACCGATCGTACAAAGTCCTCCGAGGTCGAAGAGAAAACGTCCTGGATAAATATTTGCCGCAACTATTATTAAAGTTTTTCGTTTAAAACACTGACCCCGTTTCGCGGTCCCAGTGGGCGTGGGAACCTGCGCATGAAAACAAAAAAAAAAAGTAGAAAATAGAGGGAAGGCCCTTTGTGCTGCCCTGACAGAACACACGTCATCGGCGCTCACTTTAAAGCCTTTCCAGAGCATCCCTCTTCCCACAGCGTTATTCATATTTGTTCTCGCTCTACGGGACAATTAGCGGCAAAAGGGTCCGATAAACATGACATCATCTGTGGTGAAGGGAAACGGCCTCCTTTGGGTCACTCGCCCCCCCCCTACCCGCTCCGAGATTGGCAACAAAATGAGCCCGGCTCAACAAATTAATTGGGGGACATCGGCGGCTGGCGGTCCGAGGTTTTTTTTTTTGCGAGCGTGCGCTGAGCTCAGGACAAGAGCGGATCGGATGAATAATTTACGGGCATCCTAATAAAGTGATACTGTAACGCTGTTGTTGCCAGTTTTACCGGCTGGAGTACAGGTTGAACCGGATTGACCTCCCAGTGGTGGGGGGGCATTGGAGAATTTTTATTTTTATTTTTACGGCCCGATGTCCTTGCTAATGCTAGCCTCCTTGAGTCGGCGGATCACTTTTTTGTTTGGAACCTCCACCCGGAACTGTTAACCAAGTGAGACCCGAGCAGGAGTGCTGGGCTCCGGTTAGCACAGCTCTGCGGTTGAATGGAACCGGCAAACCCCTCCGCCGCGATAAGGTTACGATCCATGCAGAGGGAACCAAGCGCTACTTTCAGAGTCAAACCTGACTCGATGCGTCACTCTCCCTGCGATGAACAATGGCTTTGCTGCACAGCGGGAGCTTTACTGCTCGATCGAGCAAGTACAGCACGCATCCCGGTTGGTGGCCCGGAGCTCACGGTGACAATTCCACATTGATATGGCGAGCGTCGGTCTCTCCGAAGGTCAACAACGGAACCACTGATCTACAGCAAAGTGGAACTCATTCAATCGAGGCCCAAGGTCCAATGGGTTTTGTCAAACGGTGACCGGGATTAGAACCTGTGTCCTAATCTGACCACAGTGCAGGCCAGGCAGATCCTCGTACGTACGTAGACAGTGAACGCGTTAATGTTCATCACATACATGAATGTACATCACACGCTTGAATATACATTCTATTTACTTTGTCTCAATTGTAATACGACAGGGCCCTTATTTAAATAGGTGCACCTGCATGGCAAGATTGTATTAATGCACGGCACAATTATAAAGCATTGCTCATAGGGCACTTGACAAGTAATCTCATGTATTATTATTATTATTTACGCGTGTCAAGGTGGCGACACGATGGCCCGGTGAGTAGCGCTGCCGCCTCACAGCAAGAAGGTCCCCAGGTTCGAATCCTGGCTCGGGGTCCTTTCTGTGTGGAGTTTGCATGTTCTCCCCGTGTCTCCGTGTGTTTTTTGCCGGGCACTCCGGTTTCCTCCCACAGTCCAAAGACATGCTGCTGTCCAGGTTAATTGGCGTGCGGACTAAATTGCTCCCGGTGCCCTGTGATTGACTGGCGGCTTATCCTGGGTATAGCCCTGCAATGCGCCCTGTGTCTTCCGGGAGAGGCTCCGGCTCACCGCGACCCTGTCCAGGATTTAGCGGTTTCTAACAATGGATGGTTGGATGTGAGTCAAGGTCGGGGTGACCCCACATCAAAGTGAATTTATCAGCTACCCACAAACGGCGTGTATACTGCGTGGTACTGGCCAGCCGCAGACTTGGCGGAAGGCACAACCCAAAAAATAAACAGATCCTGTAAACACACACCTAGACGGCGTGTCCCATACCGCCCAACGAGAGCCTAGAGCTTGATCAATGAGAATGAAAAATACTTTAAATCACACGGCACCCAGCGATACCGCTTTGGTGACATGACAGCAGTGACGGTGTTAAAACGGTCACGCTGCACTGATGTCTCTACGGTGTTACAACAGTGCTCCTGGAAGTTACTTTAAAGCTTTTTTTTTTACGATTATCGAAGCGTCAGACTCTAGTGAGACAGCCTGGTCGATATGAACATTGGCGCCCCACATATTTGTTCCCCGCCAACAAATATTTGTTCCAACTTAGTTCGACCCTCAGGGCAAGGCTAGAGGTCATGGTTAGGCGCTACTTTGGTGAGAGCAAAGTGAGAAGCAAACAAACGGTTTGATAACACCGTTGGAGCGAGTGAGAGCGAGTGTGAAGCGAGTATGAGTTGGTGTAAGTGAGCGAGTGAGTGTGAGCGATTGTGGGTAAGTGAGCGAACTAGCATCTCGGCGAGTGAACGCGAGTAAGTTAACCCAAGCGCGTGTGAGCGAGTTAACGTGCTTGAGCCAGCGCCGGCGAGCTTGTGGCGCGTGTGAGCGATCGAGCGATCGAGCGAGCGAGCGCTCCCCGCGTGCCGCACCTCCGCCGCACGTGACCGAGCATTCTGAGCGCAGCAGGGCCCACGCGTGGCCGTGCTTGCGGCCTCCCGGCTTGCCCGCGCCGCCGGGCCCGTCCGACGCCTTGGGCAGCGTGTACTCCCAGCCGATGCCGGGATTGCGGCCTTGGATCAGCACCTGCGGTGGGGGATGATAATAATAATAATATATATTTGTAACGCCCGCATATTCTCCGGGCACGTTGCACAACGTTCATTCGGAAGCGCGGAACCTGGCTCAGCGGGAATTAAACTCGGGTCGCCTGATCCATAGCACAGCACACTAACCGCTGCACCGCAGCTCCCATCAGCATCACCATCTCTATTAGTGGTGGCTTGACATAATTGCTCATCAAACAGTTTATAAACTGCATACACCACCCTGCCTCTCTCTGCTGAAGGGAAGTTGACATCTCCACTGCAGCGCCGCTCTTGCGTCGGAGGCATCATCCTGACGGTGCCTCCAACGTACGTGATGGAGGCGAAAACGTCGCGACGGAGAGAGCCGGAACAGCTCGACACCACCATCCTGCCAGAGCAGCTCTTGCCCGGCGAATCTCATCGTAAATCGACGCATGAAAACCCCGTCATCGACGCGCATCTCCGCCGTTTCACAGTGGCTGTCCACGTCATCGGTCGCGGCGGCGGCGCCCCGGCTCTCACCTCGAACACCAGCGTCTGGTTGGTGGGCCCCGGCGAGCTCAGGCTTTCGGGCCTGTTGTACGGCCGCTTGTAGTCGAAGGTGGCGCCGGCGAACCGCAGCCGCCCGGGCCACGTGGCGACGCGTGCGCCGTTGAGGTAGTAGCCGGACGATGATGGGGATGACGAGGATGAGGATGAGGGTGCGTGGGGTCGCGGGGTCGGCGCCCGCACGGCGAGCAGGCTGCTCGAGATGCTCAGCTCGAAGACGCGGATCCACCGCGCGCCGCCGGGGACTACCACCACTGTGTGGTACTCTGGCGGAAAAAAGGGCAAGGGCGAAGGTCCCCCGTTGTAGCCTTAACGGACCGTCGGGGGGGGCAAGGGCTGTGGGGTATAGAGGGTGTGCGGCGGGATGTGTTGGGATGTGGGGTTTGTGTGCGGGATGCGTGGCAGGCAGGCGCGTCGCAGCCGCGGGTGTTACGGGTGTTGCGACACCCGCACTTTCACAGAAACATGATTCCATCCACCCCCACTTTTTCCTGAGGAAGTCTCATATCTATGGGTAGTCTGATGAAACGAAACTGAGTTCCCGACACAGGTCAAGTTAGATTGATTGAACGGCCATCCAGCCAATCACAGCCATTTGACCAACCCACTAGGCCAGGTCGGAAAAAGAGTAAACCGTTGAAGCACGGTACGTGTGGGGGGCCAAAGGCTTGGGGGTTGCTGTGCTCACGTCCCACCCCTAGAACCCCCCAAATCGCTGCTCCACTCCTGGTGGCGGGTGTGCGGCGGGTGTGTGGGGGTGTGTGTGGCGTGTACGGCCTCACCGTCCACGTGGTGCTGGGCCGTGTACTGCCCTCGGAACACCTGGCACGAGGAGTTGTCCCCGTTGCAGATTCCGCAGGCGTCCAGCGCCGCCCCCGATCCCAGGGTCTGGTCGCAGCCGACCTCCTGAACCCCGCACGGGGCGAGCGCGGGGACGACAGCCATCACCATGGTCACGGGATTGAGAGTCGAAACGTCGCGAAGCAGATAGGAAGAACGCTCGACCCAGCTATCCCAGCTATCCCGTAAGAGCATCACTTAGCAGCCCTTAAGATGACAATACTAACGATCCTAACGAAGACCGCGTTGATATTGCAACTTACAAAGCCGATAACAATGTCGCTAACAACCACGATTAATAAGGAAGTGACGGCCATCTTAGGGGACGCCGGCAGATTTTTGCCACTCTTAAGACTGCCAGTTTCACGACCCGTCAGTGTATTCGAAGCAGCCTTAATCATTTAATTTTTGTTGCTTTGCTTTTTATCAGTCGTTTATTACTATTATTAATAAAGAGGATTTTAACATCGATTTTTACAATGATGATGATAATACAGATGGGGGGCATTGAGCATGCTGGCAGCGTCGAGGTTTCTAATCACTGTGCCGGTGATGACAATCAGGGTGCCGGTGGGGGTGATTCTCCGTCGCCCACCTCGCACACTCCGTCCACGCAGATGTCCGTGCCGCCCTCGGCGCAGGGCGTGCCGTCCTTCACCTTGCTCGCCAGCGCAAAGAAGAAGTCAAAGTCCTCGGCCATGCAGTACAGCTTACAGATGTCCTGCTCTACACAGACAAAGATCACCCGTATAGCCTTAACGGACTTTTGGGGCAAGTAATAATAATAATAGCATTTTATAGAGCGCCTTTCACCCGAGGGTCACAAAGCCCTGCACAAGGGCCGCGGAGAGAACGGCATGTCAACAACGACAAAAAAAAACTAAAAAAAAAAAGCAAAGAATTCATTCATTCATTCATTATCAGAAACCGCTTAATCCTGTACAGGGTCGAGGTGAGCCGGAGCCTTTCCCGGAGACAAAGGGCGCAAGGCATGGGTATACCCAGGATGGGACGTAAGGCCATCACGGGGCACTAAGAGCCGACATCGAAGGATCAAAAAGCGACGTCGCTATGAACGC
>JAZEWU010000021.1:4555229-4566151 GCA_036362915.1 Geotria australis
GGTTTCTGTCCTCCCTGAGCTTGCCTTAGGACACCTGCGTTACCGTGTGACAGGTGTACCGCCCCAGTCAAACTCCCCACCAGACACTGTCCCCGGAGCGACAAAAATTTAATGATTAAGGCTGCTTCATATACACTGAAAGGTCGTGAAACAGGCAAGTGTGCTTAGCGTGCAGCTCCGATGCAGGCCGACATGGCACACGATGGGGTCGGGTGGCCAGAAGCCACGCCCGACCGCCTTTGTCTCCCCGGTGGCGACGTTTTATCGCGATGACGATCATTGTCATTAACGGTATCATCATCAAACATATTATCATCAACATCATCAGCTATGTCCTCAATCCCATCGCACCAGGTACTCATTTGAGACTGAATCGACCTAGCGTAGGCCCAGGACCGTTTCGGATAATCGCCATTAGTGTGGGCCGTGAGCGGGAATCGAACCAGTCAGCTACTGCTCCCCACTCGCCACACACACACGCATGAGCCAAATCTCTCCAGAGGGCACACGCGGCAACATCACAGAGTCAGGGGTCAATCGATGAATCACTCGGTGCCCTCTATTATAAGCATTCGGGTCGAGGGCAAAGTGTTTGACGGCTCAAAGTAGCATGGGTGGTGCGTGGCACCATTGAAGCTCTTCCCACGATCCCATAAATCATGCGAGGACTATTGAGAAAAAAAAACACCCGATACCACAACCACATTAAACGCATCGCGCACCCACAATGCCAACACTTCACGCAGCTGGTTACGTTTTGAGACAACACGGCACTGTAATGGACCACGACTCGACGTGTGTCGCAGCCCAAACGAGGGTGCGGTGCTGCTCATCGCTCCGTACATGTTCGGGTCAGTGGTTGAAAATAAAACATTCCTCCAGCGAGGTCCAGATCTATCCACATCTATTAAAAAATATGTATCCGTGGGATGGCAGCCTTTTGTAGTATAATGGTTAGCATGTTGCACTTTGAACCCATCGACCCGAGTTTGTTTCCAAACCACGGCTAACATCTTTTGGCGAACGACATCCGAACCAGCGCTGGCTCCTGCCCATTCACAAAACCACACTGACCAGCGGGCATGGCAAAGTGTGGTCAAACGAGCACCCATAACTCAAACAATTTTGGGGAAGCCTCCACTCGGCAGTCCGTTATCACAGTCCTATCGATTCACGCGACGCTAATCGGCTCTATCCGCGAGACAGGATTCGAAATGGCGACGCACCTGCTTACCGTTACACTACACCGACACACTCCGACACGGCGCCGTGAGGCCGAATAGCTACGATGCAGGGGAGGGCCGACTCGGACACAGGGCAACGGAACGTGTTCATCACCGTCCACTTTGGTGTAGGGCTTCCACTTGTAGAGCCACCCACGGAACGGCTTGCTGTTGTACTCGGCGCACTGCTGAGCCCGGAAGCTCGGGTTCGACGCGGGGCATGGCTCGACGTTGCACATGCGGTACATCCGGCCGGGGCCTTCGCAGTAACCTCCACCGTAGGCGGGCCTGCGAGCCAGCACAGACGCGCGTCGTCAATAAATACAGGCACGCGCGCGGGCACACTCACAGAGCACGCTTTGTAGTGACATTCTTTTCACGGCTCGACGTGTGATGAAAATTGCTCCCACGTAGCCGTTCGATCGGGATGGCCGTATCAAGCGTCCCTTCTCTCTCATTCACGACGTTTCGCCTCCTACGTTGGAGGCATCAGCAGGTGAAACGTCGCGAAGGAAGGAGAAGGAACATTTGAGAATTTCTCTGAAGAGCTGCTTTTTAGGGGCGGCGACATTGAATGAATATGTGCTCGTTATAAATGTAAAATTATTATTATTTAGGTACAGCCATATCCAGCGTTCTTCCTCTCTCCATCACTATCGCGAAAGAGCTGCTTTTAAGAGCAATTCTCATTTTGCTAGCTGTGAAACCCTACATCAATACATCTTTTAAAATATCACTTTGTCTCAAGACATATATTCATCAGTATCCTGCCCAAGGATATTTACCCAGCGAATCAATGTGTCTTTCCTTCCTAAGTGTCAGCCCCAGGTAATTCACGACGGTGGTGCCTATCGCTCATAGAAAACAGTCATAATGTATCATAAAAAAAACTTCACATTAATATACAGTCCCAATGGCTTCGCACAAAGTCCGCCAATTTAACGAGTAGCGTTTGGAACAAGTTCAACGATAAACCATCAACAAATAATTACTGTGAATTCACAATCTGCTCTTGTAATTAAGATTAAAAACACTTTACTTATGCATCCACATTCACTATAAAGTGGGCGTGTAATTGTGAGCTTTCACGTATATATTTAGTAAACCTCAAAAAATAAAACGCTGTAATTTGAACTTAATCACTAACAGGGTTAATCTATATTTTACTTTACAACCGTGCAAGAACATATTTAAATTTAGCATGAAAAAAAGTAAATGGGCCTTATTCTAGGCGATATACAAGATAAAAACCTTCTGTAGAAATGGTGCCATACGTAAAGTGGCTTGCAGTATGGAGCCATTCCGTTTCATGGGGAAAGACTGCTCCCGGCTCAGACCTCTACATTCCATAATTCCTTAAGTGGGCAGAGTTGGGGTATGTCTGAGCCAAGAGAAAGAACGTGAAATATAACGACTATTTGCTTTGTGATAAAATTGCCAGTAATATAGAGTAATGTATTTGTACATGTCTTACATTTTCCTACTGGATGTCCCCAGACTGGGGGGACCAGATAAAATTTGAAATAATGCCACCGCTGCGCCCACAAATTTGTACGATGGCCGAATGCTGGAGGATGGCGGCGCGTTCCTCGGGCTGAGTTCGCTGCATGGAAAATGTTCCGCCTAAAGTGGTTTGTATATTGTAGTTAAGAAGATTAGCCTAATTCTAATACGCTCCGCCTGCTCTTACAGTGATCGTAGACAGATAATAAACATGGATCACGTCCAATTACTGTATTTATCCAGCGTGCGCGTCTGTCTGTGTGTACGTTAAATACATGCGTAAGTATGTTCTCTATACGTTCAGCGTATGTCTGTCCGTGTGTTTCCCTGTCCGTCTGAATGACCTTGCGGTCTGCGCGCACTGCATTATAATTCTGGCAACCTGGGCCCCCCAACACCTGGCTAAGTTGTATAAAACCAGAGATACCTAATGGACTGGGCCGAGGTCGAATCAGCTGCAAATTAGTACTTGGCGTGGTGTGTAAACATCTCTACTCGGGAGACAAATGTGGCCAGGCGTGGTGCTGGCCACCCGCTCCTTCGTGTGCCATGTTGGCCTTTACAGGCATTCGCTAACAGAACTTTACCCTACAGTCTGTTAAGGCGATAGGGAAGCTTTGTATTTTTGGCAAAGGTCTTAAAGGCAAAGGTAATGATTCCCAGGATAGCCTTAAGAGACTGTAGGGTCAAGTGCTGTTAGCGAGCACCTATGAAGGGCGACACGGCACATGAGGGGGTGGGTAGCCAGCACCACGCCCGGCCGCCTTTGTCTCCCTAGTGGCGATGTTTACACAACGCACACCAGGAACTCATATGAGACTGAGTCGACCCAGGACCGGTTCAGAACATCGTCACTGGTGTCGGCCGTGAGCGGGATTCGAACTCGGGTCACCGGGTTGGCACAGTGGTAACATCTGCGCCTCACAGAAAGAATCGTCTTGCCCGAGCAGGTTCGATCCCCACCTTGGGCACCTTTCTGCGTGGAGTTTGTGTGTTCTCCCCTTGTTCTGCGTGGGTGTCCTCCGGGCTCTCCGGTTTCCTCCCACAACTTAAATTAAAAAAATCCTCACCAATTAATTGACCGATCACATCCTAATATAAAGGAAACAGTGTGTGGCAATATGGCGCCGGTTAACCGCCTGGCTGCATCCTCCGCTTCTCTGCGCTTTCCTCGCGCCTCCGAGTCGTTCTCGTCGAATGAGTACCTTCGACAGTGAATGAATATGTGCCACGCGTTATAAATGTAAAACTATTATTATTATAAAAGCCCAGCGCGCTAACCACTGAGCAACCGCTCCCCGCGTGCACACACACGAGGGAGGGGTGGGGGCTCACCGTGGCTCGCTGCAGACTCGCTCGCGGCGCGTCACGCCGCCGCCGCACGTACGCGAACACGCGCTCCACTCCGACCACGGGGCCCAGTTGCCGGGCACCGCCGCGGGGCCCTCCTCGCCGTGCGGCACGCACTCGCCGCGACGGCACCACTGCGATCCGCCGCACACCACCGCGACACACAACACCACCGCCACCACGCGCCAGCACCAACCACGCGTCAGCATCCAATCCAGGTCCGCTCCGTTCGAGCGCACGTGGTGGTGATAATAATGATAATAAACTCTATTTATAACGCGCGCGTAATCATTCGGGGCGACACGGTTGTACGGTGAGGTAGCGTTACTGCCTCATAGCAAGAAGAACCCAGGTTCGTATCCCAGCTCGGGTGCCTTTCTGTTTGGAGTTTTCATGTTCTACCCCCCCCCCCGTGTCCGCGTGGGTTACCGCCGGGCACCCCGGTTTCCTCCCACAGTCCAAAGACATGCTGCTGCATAGGTTAATTGACCTGCGGACTAAATTGCACCAGGTGCCCTGTGATAGACTGGCATCCCATCCGAGGTATAACCCTGCCTTGCGCCCTGTGTCTGCCGGGATAGGCTCCGGCGCACCGCGACCCCGTACAGGATTAAGCAGTTTCTGATAAGGAATGAATAAATGAAACATATTAATGTAATTTCGAAGGTATTAGATGCGCGAGGAAAACCACAGAGAGGCAGAGGAGGCAGCCAGGTAGTTTGCCAGCGCCAACATATTGCCACACACTGCGTCCTTATATATTATGTTATCGGCCAATTAATCAATGAGTGGGTTTTTTTTTTAAGTTGTGGGAGGAAATCGGAGAACCCAGAGGAAACCCACGCAGAACAGGGAGAGAGAACACACAAACTCCACGCAGAAAGGCGCCCGAGGCGGAAATCGAACCGCCTCGGGCAAGACCATTCTTTCCGTGAGGCGCAGATGTTACCACTGGGCTACCCTGCCGCTCGGCTAAATCCCGAGCAATTTCTCGCTCATGCCACTGGTGGGAGAGGGGTCTCCATGCTAAACGGATCGCCAGAGAACACCCTTTCTACAGGGAAAGTGTTTTTGCAAACTTTTCCATACTGACCAGATAGATAATACATAGGGTTGCCACCTGTCTTAGCTTTGCAGTAGTTCTCAATCGTTTCTGTCCCCCAGGAAGAGCTGGAATCTGTTGCTGAGGAAAGGGATGTCTGGTCCACTCTCCTTGGACTGCTGTCACCGCGACCCTCACCAGGACAAGCGGTTTAGAAAATGGATGGATGAATCCTAAGACTTCCTTCATACCCAGAGGGAGCAAGAATGCCATCCTCCATAATTTATCTATCGAATTTAAATTTACGATCATAAGAATAACAGTTGACTATAATTTGCCAACTCGAATGAATTTGTGAAAACAACCGTAAATTAATACATCACTCTAAGATGAATAGTCACTGGTATGCCTATTATTGCACAAGAGCATTGACATTCACCCTGCACTCCAATGACAGACAGTCATAATGTTGAGAAAGTTTTAAAAGCCACTCTGACCCAATGTTAGCATAATTTTGGCCCCATCTGAATGCACTAATTACGTCGCATAATACGGTTGTTTATTGATGTTAGCGATGAATTTATTGAAAAATAATGTGCACGAGCCCGTGTATTTTCTTAACATCCCATTTCGAAAACCTTTTTTGGCAGAGCCATCGTGTAACGTGGAGATACACCATGTCTAGCAGGATGAACAAATCTTGGGGTTTTTTTGTGTGTATATAATAAAGGACGTGCAGTACTGCTCCAGTTTATATTATCTTCCGCCGATTGTTAGGCCGAAAAAACACCCCATCTTTGCGCTGGCGTCGCAATCTAGATGTCGTTGGTCTAACGTCAAATGGCTTTTATTCTGGGCGGCTTTGAAATTGCTGTTTCATTCGCCGTGGCACCTAACCTCCACTTTACACGAATTCCACGGAAACGTTTGCCAAGACGTAACTGCAACGAAAATAAACGGGCGGGGAAAATACTCTCGCGTTACCGCGTTCGTCGCTGCAATATTTAGCCGAAGGTTTCCTGGTGCCGATTCTGCGCAACGTTTGCGTTTAAAACATTTTTTTGCTGATTTTGGTGGAAAGCGAAGGGCACGAGAGGATAAACAAACTCAACTTTGAAGCTAAAGGTTAAAATAAACACGCCGTATTTTAAATTGTGAAATTTATCAAAAAAGTAAATGCTCGACCGTTTAAAGTTTATCGCCGCTCGAGGATTATTTTCTAAAAAATTTCCCCACTTTGGAATTAAGTTTGTTTAAACACTGTTGCCAAAAGGAACACACGGGAAAGTTAAACTGCTTTCCCTGCAATGAATTAACCTGGAGACCGAAAACAATAATCACGTGCATTTGTGAAAAGCCCGCCTCTTAAGTTTTGTTTGTTAAAGCTGTTAATCCCTCATTGTTTAAGAACCAGCTGGACAAAACAATGACCCATCCACGATTATAGTATTTGATTTGTGAAGGTCAAGGGCATTGTCATATTGATGCTACTATTTATTAGAGTTGTATCAACTAATTTATTATTATTATTACGTAACATCTTTGTCTACGTGGCTTTCGTTTAAACAAGCAAGCAATGGGTGTTACTGCTCTAACACTGGTAACCTGAAGCCAGTGGTTTGATATTCCACATTCCCAGGAGGGTTGCCATCTCGGCATTACAAGGAACCAGGACATATAGTGGGTTAGAATAATGTCCCACAACAGACATCAGGGAGATCTACATGTGGATGTACAGTCTTGATAAAATATATTACATTACAGTGTGAATCTGGGACTTGTAATATCCCAGGAAAACTTACAGATTTTCCAGCACAGCAACTACCCTTAACACGAGGATGATCGTAGGAAAACCAGGACAGGTGGCAACCTCATACAGACGGAGCACAGCCTGTTCAGGACATTTCTAGTAGGAGGTGGTGGTATCTCCCAGACTGGCATCGATAACAAGGCACATTGCCCACGGCTCCTTACAGATTTCAACAGAAGCAGCCTCTTCTGCAGACCGGTCCATGGCGCTGCACTGCTCACGGTGCCAGTACTGAGCTGTTCTCCGTCTCCCTACGGCACGTTGCTGGCGAAGCGTAGAGAGAAACATCTCACGATGGTCGCTCTTCAGAGCTGTTATTACGGGATAGCCATATCTAGCGCTCTCTCCCTCGCGACGTTGGAAGCATCATCATCATCAGACGCTTCCAACGTGGGAGGTCGAAACGTCGCAAGCGAGAGAGGGAGAGCGCTAGACACGGCTATCGCGAAAGAACGGCTCTGAAGGGCAACCGTCGTGAATCGAGCCGTGAAAACCTACATCAGCGCGGAGAAATCTAAGTTGCTGAGACGGGCCAACGAAGCGTCCACTGCTACACGTAGCCGCGGGACTCGCTCAGAAGCTCACCATGTTGCTGCCACATGTGGTGCCCTCGGCAGCCGGCAGGAACTTGGTCTCGCAGTGCCTCCCGTCTCGGTGACACCACAGCGCCTTGCAAACGTCCTGCACACGTGCGCACGCGGAGCACAGGCTTCTGGGTCAGGGGCGGAACACATGCGAGAGCCTCCATCGTGAACACGCCGCGTTAAGAGCATTCGTTCGTTCGTTCTCGATCAGTTGCCCATTTGGTCCAGCGAAGGGGAGCGAGTCTGCCGGAGCTTGTCCCGGAAGTCACAGGGTGCAAGGCAGGACTATACTCAAGATGGGGTGACAGTCCATCTGCAGGGTATTGGGGCGATTTAGTCAGCAGGACAATTAATTTAGGCGGCGGTTTATATTTTGATTCTGGGAAGAAATCAGAGTTCCCGGCGAAAACCAACACCAGAGTACCCGGCGAAAACCAACACCAGAGTAGCCGGCGAAAACCAACACAGAAATCACCCTAGCCGAGTATCGAACATGGGGCCTTCTTGTCATGAGGCAGTAGCGCTACTCACCGTGCTGCCTGTTTTAAAACTACCGTGCCATTATCCGTGACTGCACACACACACACATAAAAGAGAAATCTGCTACATGACCAAGTGCAGTGAGTGTGCCGTGTGATTCAAATGCTCTGCTGTTCCTTGAAAGTGTGCGGACCTTGAATACATTTGTAGACTTTGGCGTTGAGAAAAAATAATCATTGGGCAGTTATTCAAGGAAATGTGCTATTTGAGTCACGCAAGTCAGCACGTATGATTTACAGGGTCTAGCCTTACAGCCGGGTGCAACTTAGGGCTTGTAGGAAGCTCTGGGTTCACAAAAATAGTTGTATGGAATATGTAACCAATTAAAGTGTGGTGTCAGCTTCAGTCTATAGGCAATACGTTCGGAGAACGTGTGCACATAAATTCAGCAACTTATAGCCACTCGGAGATAGGCACATTATATATGGGTTTTTTTTAATATACAAAAGCAATCAAAATGTTTATGGAAATGCGAAATGGCAAAATGTATTCAAGTAGTTGAAAAAGAGAACAGACTTTACCCTTTCTGGTGATAACATAGATGTTCAAACACCAGATTGTTTTTTTGCTCACTTTACCATGGGTTACAACAGGCATGTGTAGTTATTGATGATTTTACGCATTATTAAAAGTGTCTGTTCGGCATTTGAACGTGTTGACACTTATTTCCAGAAACTGTAAATTGTAAACCCTTTTCTCTTTTCCAACATATCTATACTGACAAACATCTTCCCAAAGCTATTTACGAAAGCACTACGGACTTGTCACGGCCATGTGATTGTAGAATGTCCACCGCTGGCTCAGGGCCACCAGAGGGGACAATCACCACTGACAAGGGAGCACTTTGCCTTGATCTTTGACCTGTGATCAACACACTTCCTCACCCAAACTGTGATCGCACACAATCTGCCATCGGTTCAGCAACAGGCAAGCCAACGTGCTTGACTAGAATAAGAAGCCGGTCAATTATGGTTTGGTTCGCAGCCCAGCTCAGCAGGCTTCCCGGCCACTTCAAACCTCGTATTTCCTGCCCGCATGAAGAAGTCGAAAGAAAGACGGTGAAAAAAAGAGACACGAAATAAAAAACATATAAATAACTAAAAATGTGTCCTTTGAAAGTTAGCGGAGCGTGTGTTTCAGCCGGCAGACGGTTTGGGCCCAACTACTCCCGCGCACACCCACACGCGCACCGCCGCGAATCGATCGCCGGAGCTGCACGTGAAGCGACTGCGTGTGAAGTGTCTCCATTCTCACCTTCCCCAAACCCTCTTCTCGATTCCCTCTGTGCCACAGCGAATTCCCGTCCAGAATGTCACGTCGGTTAGCACACGCTGGGCTTGAGATGCGCAGGTTTGCAGCAGTTTAAATAAGTGGCAAATCGGGCCCCCCGCACCTCTGCCCACCCAGGCGTATAATTGGGTGCGCGACGGTTAGTCGATCGGCAGAATGTGTGAAGATGGGTGAAATAAGAGTGAACCACACGTCTTGATGTAGGTATTCACGGCTCGATGTGTGAGAATTGGCTCTTAAGAGCTGCTCTTTCGAGATAGCTGTGGCGAGTGCTCCGCCTCTCTGCTTCACCTCCCGCACAGGAGGCATCATCAGAAACGTGATGATGCCGGCATCATCAGAAACGTGATGATGCCGGCATTATCAGAAGTCTGACGATGCCTCCGACGTGGGAGACGGAACGTCACGAAGGGGAGAGGAGGAACGCTCAACACGGCTCTCTCGAAAGAGCAACTCTTAGGAGCAATTAAAACCTCAACAGGTTTGGCCAGCATGGAAGAATAGTCCAACATTGCAAGGCCGCGCCTTGACCATTTTTTTTTTTTACCAGAATTAACCTAGAAAACAATCGCTTTGCTCTTCTGGGCTCAGAAAATGTGCCCGTCTTCTCTATTTTGATGCAGTCAGTTTTTATTTACAGTAAGTTGGAAGGAACCGTTGAGCTTTGTCGCCCTTTTGAACAATTGTCCAGCGAGGAGGTGTAAGCAAGTTAACAACATCTCAGGGCACCAGCAGAAATTTAGTCAGGACAATTAACCCAGATACAGCACCTGAGAAATCCAGAGGATTACATTAGTATTCTCAAAACATTTTTTATTTTATCCAGCTGTGTTTCTCTCACTGCTGCCATGGTCTCTCCTCTGCTGGCTGAACACGAGTGCGCTTTTACTGCGAGTGTTGTTTTACGTAGAATGCCTCGGTTGCGTGGAAATATTTTGCGTGTGAATTCGCTTGCGTCGGAGTCTAATTCTGTTGCTCGGATCGAGGTTTTTTTACGTTCAAGTGTTTTAAGGCTGAATTGTGTTGTTGTCAAGTTTTTACAGTTTTCTCAGGAATCTTTATGATCGTTGTTTTGATTTTTGCGAGTTATCTCTTCTGCCTTCTGCTGGCGTGTTCTTTATACCTCTTCCGAGCGAGATGTGTATCTCAATCGACTCTTCGTTAACTGGAATGGCTCAAGCTTTATCGCAATTGCGCTATTCGGATAATCTCAAAGGTAAAGATGTTTGGCTGGGTTTTTTTTTGTCTTCAGTTGCTTCAGTCAATGGAACGTTTTACGTCACTGAACGGGCCATGAAAGATGACCGCGCAGGACAAGTCTGTCTTTAAAAAATAATACAACCAGGCGGCGCCCTGCGATGGACTGGCGTCCCATCCTCGGAATCCCCCTGCCTTGTGCCCTGTGTCTGCTGGGATAGGCTGCGGTTCACCGCGACCCTGTACGGGATTAAGCGGTTTCAGAAAATGGATGGATGGAGAACCAGGCGGCGACACTCCTTCGCGGTCGGGAAGTGGAGGTCGGGAAGTGGAGGTCCGTCACTAGTCGAGATGACAAAGGCTACTAGCGATGAACGCCACCT
>JAZEWU010000021.1:4566266-4581304 GCA_036362915.1 Geotria australis
TAACATCGCGCTTCGAAGAATCGCAAAGAAGAAGACTAGTCGGCCCGGTTTCCTTCTGACACTTCACACCCGTACAACAGAGCTCCGAACGGACGCTCTCTACTGGGAATGCGCCGCCAATGTTTTCAATGTATCCAGCACAACTGCAAAGGTCAGCTACTAAATATTGGGTCTATTCGGAAACATAGCTTCAGATTGTTCGGGAAAGCAAAAGCGTTGTGACTAAGGTGAAGCTTGCCTGACAATTATGGCTCCAGTCGCGTCGTCGCGGAGGTTTAATGAACACATTTTACGTTGGTACGGGGTGGAAATGCTCCCCTCCACGGATCGTAAAGTTATCGTGTTTGTTGGAGGATTTTCCGTGTTCCAATGAACCCCAGAGCTATGTCATCTGGAGTCCAGCACTCCTGCTAGGGTCTGCCTTAGTCAAAAGGTCTCGGTGGTGGTTCCACACAAATAACGATCTGAAGGGCCCTCAGACTAAACGAGGTTGGCGTTAGGAAAGGCATCTATTGAGCCGTAAATTTATGTTCCAATTCCCCCAGCATTCGGGTCAACCGGCCATCCCGGGTCAACATGGATACCAGTTGCTTACACCCGCAACCACGAGATGGAAATGATCTGAACATCCCAAAGGGTACTAAAATTGTTCGTAAAAACTATGACCTTTTTAAATCTCAAAAATCATCCATTCTGTCTACAAACAGGAGCATCTGCTGCTGCTTGTTTGCGTACGGGCAGCCAACAAATTCCCAACACCCATCACAGCGGTTGTTCCCTCTCTCTGAGCCGTTCTCGCTCTCCGACATTGAATGATGCGCTATAAATTGTTATTATTATTACAGCAGCAGCACAACGCTCGATGCGTTCTAAATTGTTATTATTATTATCACAGCAGCGGCCCAACGCTCGATTACACGGACATCTGCGTGGATTTCGTCGTCGTCAACGAAGAGCCAAATCCCGCGCCAAATCCGTCCGTCCTGTCACCCGTTCGGGTCACCGCGGTCGACGCGATGAGGTGAAGAGCGTTCCGCGCGGCGCGCTTCAAAGCGTCGACGGAGAGCCGCGGAGCACGGAGCGCATCAGGACTCGGCGAGCAGACCGCGCCCGCGTGCGAGTTCACTCGGTAACACAAAACGTTGTCCTCCTTAATTCTGTTTTTAAGCCGTTGCCAGCAGCGTGATGGCACGGATTACAAAAAAGCCGCCAACGATAGGTTTCGCAATTCCGTAATGATCATCACAGAAAAGCATATTCAGTTAACAAACGAGTAAAGGTCAGCCGAGCGCTCTAGCCGCATCCCCCAGCGCTGCCACCGCCCTCCACCCGCCCCCTCACCGTGGGATCAAAAGCAAGGGGAACCCGGATCGTCGTGCCCCCGTTACGAGCGCCACGCGCGATTCTAACGGGTCCTGCTCACCCGCCGCCGGAGCCTGACGATCGCTCGCTCGCTCGTGATGTAGGTCACGTTCAAGTCAGAAGTCCTTCTGCCGCTGCATCCACCACTGGCCACATGATTGCTCTCAGCTGCGAGATGAACATCGAGCCTCCATGTTCACAGCCGGCAAATTAACCTAAGTGCAATTTGCAAGCGGGAAGGGGGTCTATTTACATGCTATGATTTTGTGCGATTGTCGTGTATTTTTAGCCGGATTTTTCGACCGTGCATTGGCTGCGCGTCTGTAAGGCAACGGTGAAACGAGGGTGGGGATTATTTTTTTCGCCACTTCCCTTATATTTTTAGCGAGCGGGCTGAAAATAGGCGACACGACCTTTTTTGAATGATGAAATTATCGTTTTGAATCTTTGAAATGCACATTGCCCGTTGCGCCAGAAGTTCTCGTCATACAAGTTATACATCTCGCAGGGCGCATGCGGCTGACTTTACCGGCTCTGGGCACGACACAATCACGTGAATGAGCACCAAGTGCACTGTCGCTGGCAGTGTGTTTTGTTACATCCATATATAAAGTACATTTACGTATAATGCTCATGTTTGGTTTTAGCACCTCTTCACCGACTCGCAACAAACCGACTGAGCCAGGCTCCGCGCCACTGAATCAACAGGCGCAACGCGCCCGGAGAATACGCGCGCGTTACAAACATATTATTTGTATTACCCCAGCCCTTCCCACCTGTGCCGCACCAAACGCTTCGGCCATTTTCACACCGTGACGTCGTACCGTACCGGCTTGCTTTCACGTCTTCCCAACAGTTCCGTTCGCAGCTGCACCGGGGGGAAGCGGGGGGGGATCTCTGTCTGCGCGCGGAGTGCGGCCGCGCGGCTCACCCGCTTTCCCTCGGAGCACATTTGCGCGACGGCGCCGAACAGCCAGCGGCACTGCGTGTCGCCGTCGTACAGCTGGCCCGGCAGCCGATCGGGGAAGCGGTAGAGCGAGGAGGCCTTGGGTCTGTCGTTCAGGCACGCGGCTTGCGGGGAGCTGGAGGAAAGGGGAAACGAAACACGTTCGCGTTAATTTTAAGATGAGTGGCGCAGCGTTCGTCCAAGTGCCCACAACTTAAAAAAAACCTCATTAATTGGCCGATACCACATGATATGGGACGCAGTGTGTGGAAATTTGTTGACACCGGCAAACCGCCTGGCTGCCTCCTCCGCCTCTGCACTTTCCTCGCGCCTCCGAGTCGTTCTCTCGTCGAATGAATATCTTCGAAATTGAATGAATGTGTGCGCGTTATAAATGCAGAAGAATTATTATCATTAATTAGTATTGGTTCGAAGAAAAAACGACTCACACGGCGCGAGGAAGGCGGCCACGGAAATGTTTCCCCCGAGGTCGGGGAAATCGAACCGCCTCGGGCAGGACATTCCTCGCGCGAGGCCGCGGACAGTTACCACCTTACCACCTTACCACCGCCCCGCCGCCCGAGACAGGCCTCGATTTTTCCCAGCAACGCGGGAATCGGCTGGGACGGAGGAGAAACGCGCGCTCACTTGAGGAACCGGTGCAGGTACTGGCGGCTGCAGTCGGACCAGGTGAAGACGCCGCTGTTGCCGGCAAGAGTCGGCGACATGATGCTGCCCTCGGATTTCTTGCAGGCGTTGCCCTCGCCGTCGTGGATCATCCCGAAGCTGGGCGAGACGCGCGCGCGGGAAACAGGAAAGTTAAGATTCTCTGTTGAGGCTGAAGTGTGTTGTGTTAAACACGTGTTTGCGGGTTTTTTTTAAGCTGATTTTTGCATTTTGCAGACTGGTAATGAGACAATTGATCGTCTTGTATCCCCGTGTTGTTGTTGTGATGTTAAACACTCATTACAACTCCTAGCTTTGCAACAGATACAATATACCACTACTCTGAGACTACAGTGGAATTTCAACATTCTTTTAACAACCACCGCTGACACCCCACAAAGTGTTATCTATTTTATTGTCCCCAGAGAGAAGATGATAGGTTGGGTTGACACCTGGCAGGGATTTGAACTCGTAACTCTCTGATCGTGGGTCAAGCACCCCGCCAGTGTGCCTCATATCTACGTGTCTAATCCACATATTCCGCTTCGAATTTACACTTGTCAACAGCGTTTATATTTTAACTCGGTGTAACATCACACAAAAATACAAGCGATTTGTAAAAAAAAAAAAACACAATAAATTATATAAGTCACAACCCCGTTGAAATGACAAGCACGTTGATTCAAATTCTAGAGAACCTTGGTGTTTGACAGTTCTCTAAATTCCATATCTGATTTTGTGAACAGCCACAAATTACACTTATCATGCGAGCATGTGTACTCGCGGCTGTTATATTTAGTTCAAGTTTGCCTTGGCGTGAATCCACGTGGCGTTACGCTGTGCGCGCAGTCTTACATCCCCATTTAGACCCGGCGCAGATATGTTATACACTGCCTGTGGTGGTCGGGAGTGTTGCTCGCTAGGTGTGGGAATAACCGTGTTTATGCAGGTGTATGGTAATGCATATTAAATACACACACACGGACACACTCAAAATGCATACACACGCGCTCGCATGTAGATTTAAGAAGCGGCCAGCTGCACACTTTATTTACAGCATGCAAGGTGATATATTGAGACCCTCTACAATTTCCCACAATCAGATGTTGCCAATAGATGTAATAGAAGATTGGCTGTACATCAATGTATACAGTTACCTCTAATGGCCACACCTGGCATAACAGCTTTCTCTGCTCGCTCACCGCACACACTCACGCACGTTTCCACACTGCCGAGGTATTGATTAATTCGGCAAACATTTCAATGAAAGTATTTGACATAAACGACTGCGTTAGCATGAGTTCAAGTTCCGGCCAGGGTTGTTCGAACCGAAAATCGTCCCTGGGATCAGTAGTTTGTCCAGTGGTTGGAGGTTTGAGCACTACCTTGTGAAGCTACACCACGTGGTAGGTGGCTGTCCTGTGGACGAACTGATCCCTGATAATCGGTCAGTTTCCACACACAATTATAACGCCTGATGACGCTTTCCACGTGGGAAGCGAAACGTCGCGAGATGGAGATCGCTCGGTGACGCGGCTATTCCGAAAGAACGGCTCTGAAGAGCAACCAATCATGAATCGGGTGGTGAAAACCGACATCAGTAAACTGATCCCGGTCATGGGCATGTGGAATTTCTATTCGTGGTTCAGGACCACCACGAAACGATGACGAGTACTGCCCAACACAGATGCGTTGCTTCCGTGAGCCTCGACAGGTTTTCGTTACGTGACGTTTCTAGACACAAAGCCACGTGCATCAACAGCACGTGCAGTTGACAAACACGCGATCAACTGATGTACGGCATGCCTGCTATAGTACACGTAAGACGCCATTCACCGCGAACCTGTACGAGTGTATGGGATTAAGTGGTTTCAGAAACTGGATGGATGGAAGACGCCACTCGGTACTCGATGAATTTCGTTTACTGTAACTGCCGTAGCAAGTGCGATTACTGCTTAAAGAAGCGAACGTCAGTGTAATCGCCGATTACAACATTCGCGCGTATGTCTTGTACATGTCATCGTTATTTTTCAACGGAACTGCCCGCAAGGGTTGATGTCGTATTTGCACAAAGCTTGATTTGTTACATTTTTTTCGCCCACGTGCTTTTGCAAGGCGCTTGTGCACACACATGTATCATTAATTCATTAGCATTAATAAAATAACATAAATCTTGAATTTCCTTTTTTCCTTCGGTTTTAACAATCCTTGAAAAATTGTTCCCACTTTGCTTTTTTTTAGGAATGGGTCCCCCGGGCATTCAGTATTTAAAGCAATGCGTATTTGCACACACACACATACGCTCTTGCAAATCTCACACACACACACACGGAAAATGATGACCCTTTGGGGACTACTAGCGAACATCTACGCGCAAACACCTTCCGTATTCTTTGTACTATATAAGACACACTCCCTCCTCTACCCTGTGATTTATAGAACACGTTTGGGGTTCATCTTATAATCTGGTAGGTCCGCGTGTGTGTGTGCGTGTGTCTGACCAGATCTGTTAAATGATAGACACTAGCCACACGTTTGGAGTGCATCTGACATCATGGAACGTCTTGTTATCGATAGAACACGTTATTAATAATCACAATAATAATTGCTTATTTTTAATAGAGCAATATTCATTCTGGGGGCGTCAAAAAGACAAATATCCCCCCGTATAGCCTTAACAGAGCATAGGGTTAAGTGTGGTTCGCGAGTAGCACCCATCAAGAGACCTGCATCTCATCTCAAGCACATGACAGGGGACCCCCAGTGGCAGCTGTGCGTGGGCAGCACACGGTGACGCCGCTTCTGGCCTACAGGCTGACGTGTGTGATCCCAGGAGAATGTCTCGTTAAGGTCAGTACGGCACGCGGTGTGGTAGCGGTCAGGACCATACGTTCGTGTCTGCCCGAGTAACCGCTGACCTGCACAACATCACCGGCTTACGTCTGCTTCACCGCCACCGTATAATAATAAGAGCGTTTTATATAGCGCCTTTCACCCGAGGGTCACACAGCGCCTGTGTCAGGCCAGGTGCACTTTTAAGTGCTCTCCAACAACAACAACAACCGCCATTCGCCACTAAGTGGCGGTGACGTCACCACGGCGCCTGTGCCAGGCCATATGCACCTTGAGACCACGTGAAGTGTCGAAGGCTCGCCGACAGGAGATCACAGGACAACGATGTTCAGAGGCTGACCATCGTGCTTCGAAGAATCGCAAAGAAGACGAAGGACAGACCCAGGTGTCATGGGCTGCCTGACCGAGATGACTGGTAGATGCACCACCTGAGCTCCCTACCGTGCCAACTTGCTGTGCTTTGGCCGCTCGGCGCTCGGCACACCACAGAGGCAAGCGCTATAATCGGACACCCGCTACGACCGAGGCGGCTAGCGAGCGGGCGATCCGGCCAGCACCACCCCCAGCATCCTGTGCGTCCCCAGTGCTGATCGTTGCACACAACAGCAGTAACCCCACTTGAGACCGAGTTGAACAGGTTCAGTTCCCGCTCGCGGCTGACATTTCAATGGTCCAGGAATCGAAAGTAGGTCAGCGGGTTTGCGGCGCCGCGTGTGAACCGCTGTGCCACTGCTCCCCGTGCGATTGCACACGTGGGCTCAACACGCTACTACTAACTTCTGGAACTGAAACGCCCCCCCCCTCCCCAGTGTGTTTTGCTTGGCAAAAAATATATTCCCGACACTTCAAAATGAAACGTAATCTCATGATCTAATTTTCCTAATTCACGTGTCAGCGACTAAATAAAAATGTAGGGGAATTAGATTTTTTTGTTGTTGTTGAAAAAGTGGGAGAAATTATTGCCACATTACTTACGCTGCACGTGTAACGCGCTCTTAATGGCGCGGAGTAACGAGCACGGTACGGTGTAACAACCCGCTTTAATGCAGAATTCTACTATAATGCATATGTTTGCCAGAAACATTCCGCATCACGAAGAATG
The DNA here is from genome assembly GCA_036362915.1 of Geotria australis. NCBI lineage: Eukaryota > Metazoa > Chordata > Hyperoartia > Petromyzontiformes > Geotriidae > Geotria > Geotria australis. The sequence goes on from JAZEWU010000021.1 coordinate 4,573,196, forward strand.
CTTAACACTATCCTTCCACGTTGAGCATTTGAGATAATGAAAAAATACTATTTTGATTCACGTCATATTGTTGAAGACGAGACCATTAAATCGCCAGGCATATGCTTCACACTCTTTAGCCATGCACGAATGATTTTAACAGTCGTGTGTTTATCCCGTCTGCAGTTTGCAGGCAGTAAGAGAATCGCTCTCAAAAGCTGCTGTTTGGAGACAGCCACGTCAAGCGTTCCTCCTCTCTCCTTTGCGTCATTTCGCCCTCCCACGTTGGAGGCATCGTCAACACGGGAGGCAAAATATCACGAAGGAGACAGGATGCACGCTCAACACGGCCATCCCGAAACAGCAGCTCTCGAGAGTGATCCTCGTACATCCAGCTGCGAAACCACACATCAATACGTTTAAAGGTAGGTTATTGAAGAAGTTGCCCCGGTATTTCGATCAGACAAGTAACGGTGCTTTTTGTCTCTAAGCTTGTTTAATTAGAAGCAAATGTTCTACTTGCAAGAACTTTAAGACACAGTCGAGGTGGTTGGCTGCTGCAGAGGGCTAATGTTATGTCAGAGCACTGAGCGAGGACCACTGAGATTCGGGGTTCAAATCCAGACGGGTGTCTGTGATTTATCTGGGCTCGCAAGCGTTACGCGGTGATGATCTCACCCCGGCCACCAAAGACTGTGTACAGAGAAATGATATTCAATGTTGTTTTTACACTTAATTTCACTTCTGTTCTGAGAATGAAAAAAATACATATTTCATTGACGTGTGGTAATATATACAATTTGCAGGGCAGACAAAAATGTCCTGAAATAGCATATATACACCTATATAATGTGTGCAAAATCTCAAGTTAAAAATAATTTTGTTTGTATATAAATTGTTCGTTATGATGCCTGTTGACACAGGAGGGTCAGGTAGGGCAATGTTGTTCTGGGTAATTCTAATTGAATAATTTGTGAATATACTGATGTACGTTTTCATGGCTGCATGCATGTTGGTTACTTTAGTAATTTGTAAATATTACAACGATTTGAAAATAATGTTTTTCTTTGTAAGGAGATTGAAGAAGCCAGAGGTAACCCATGCAGGACAGAGGGAGAACATACCAATTTGATACAGTAATCGGCCCGAGTCAGAAAATGAACCCAGGACCTTCTTGCTGTGAGCCGTGAGTGTTACCATTGTACCATCCTGCTGCAAAAATGGATGTGGGAATTAATGCAGTGGGATGGTTGGGTTGTAAATAGACATGTACATTACTGCTTTAACATAATTTATGAATAATTTGTTTTGAGGAGACTTCAAAGAGGCCATTTTTGACAGATAAAATATGTTTAACGTCCACTGTCTCTCCAGTTCCCACTATATTCCCTTCCTACTAATTTACGATATTTGATGAATAAACAAGCACATTCTAAAACACTCGGAACGAATCTGTTCTAGAAAAAAAAACCCCATTAAAAGGTTGTAAATTTGCCATTTCTGGTATCAGGGAGAGGACCTTTCATGGAGTCAACCAGGACCAACTGAACACAAACATCTACCCCTGTTTACCAATCTCAGGCCCCACCACAACCGTTAAAGTTAAACTATCATCGCACTGTCCCCATTATCACATGGGCATTTAAAAAAATATAATAATAGCATTTTATAGAGCGCCTTTCACCCGAGGGTCACAAAGCGCTGCACAAGGGCCGCGGAGAGAACGGCATGTCAACAACGACAGAAAAATCAATTAATAAAAACCAAAGCAACAAAAAATTAATGATTCAGGCTGCTTCGAAGTTCTTCTCTCTGGTGGCAGTGCTAAGCCAATGCTGGAAATTCCACATTCCTATGGGTGGTGCCAGTCTATCCATACCAATACAACTGATGATTTCCCACAAAGCAGTTATCATGGTATATATTTTAGAGACAGATAGAGAGATGTGTATTATTACAGCAGAAAAATACCCTGTGAGCTTACATGCTCTGGAAGCAGGATTCCTGCGACACAACGTGACATTTAACAATCGTAAAGAATATATGAGAGCAGAAGGTAACAAAACGAATTAAAAAAAAATACAGCATTAAATTGTGCAGAGATAAAACTTACACCATAATCATCAGAGGGATGATGTGCATAGTGAACAACCAATCAGGAACTTGAAGCCTAATGATGCCTTGAATGTGGGTAGCAAAACGTGGTGAAGGAGAGAGGTAGGGACGCTGGACCCAGCTATCCCCAAAGAGCAGCAGCTTCTGTGTGTAAATCAAGGATGCTAACCAAAGTGCCACCTTGCCAAATCTGGCCACTATCCCGACCAGGCCTAAACATTGATGGTTTGCCTAAACAACCAAGTTGGAGTATTCCTGTGGTCTGCATGGGACGGACGTTCTGTGCGTTGTTTATCTTTCTGTGTTAACCGCGCGGTGTTGTTGTTTTACTGTTTGCAAGTTGGAATGTGCCACCGTCTTCCTTGGGTAATAATAATAATAATTCAATTTATATAGCGCCTTTCACCCGAGGGTCACAAAGCGCTGGGTACGGGGCGAGGGGGACCTATAATACAACCTCTTTACTACATATCGCTCGGCAAGGGTCGCCCTCATTCATCATCACTAACCGCGTCTCCCCCATCCTTCCCAATGACGCAGTGTGACCGGAGCTGTTAACACAACCCCCATGCTATGACTGCATGGAAAGCTCGCGTCGAAAGCCTCCCTTTTCGCATACGCGGAGTTATTGGTTTTTGGAGGCCGTGGGGAAGAGCCCAAAGAGACCCGGCGAGTTTATTTGCACAGAGTCCTCAACCGGCCCGAGTTAATTTTCACGTGGGCCAGAGAGCCGGGTGGTCCTAAATGAAATTCGTATAACGTACGTGTACGCACCGCGCCGTGCCACCGCGTACATAAACAGTTTAGTTACGCTCCGCGGACATGCGTTTATGAGGCGTGTCTCTGCCTTCAGAAGCGGCCTCATCCGCGCCAGTCGCTCCGGAACGTTTACATCACTGTTGATGTTTACATTGCTCATTAATGTGTTATGCGCCGGCGCGGTGAGCAGCGCTGCCGCCTCGCGGCAAGAAGGGCCTCGGTTCGATTCCCAGCTCGGGTGCCTTTCTATGCGGAGTTTCCGTATTTTCCCCCCGTGTCCGCGTGGGTTTTCGCCGGGTACTCCGGTTTCCTTCCGCAGCCCAAAGACATGCTGCCGTCTAGGTTTATAGGCCTGCTGACTAAATTGCCCTGACGATCCTATACAGGATTAATATTGACAATGACGGAAGGATGAATTAATTTACCTGCTGTGAAGAAGGCCCATTGCCCGAAACGTCGACTATTATATACGTGTTCCTTTTAAGGCCATGGCGTTATTGAGGAACATGTTGAGTGTAATGGGGTTTTTTTTACATTGATGACATTGTGCATGGTTATCGAGCAGGGGAACGGGGAGGGGCTGCGGGCGGATGCAGGAATGAACGAGCGACTTGGCTACTGCGTAATAAACCTCAGGCATCCTGGCCAAGCCGATGTCCAAGTTTTAATCCCAGTCTAAGCCAACGGCGGGTCGTTAAGTTTTACTCACTGCTCAGAAGTTTATCTCGGCCCCTTGCTGTGTAGGGACTAGTTTGGTTCCCGGTCGTAATATTTGGTTAAAGAGTAACGGTGTCTTTCGAGGCCAAGACTCACTGATGAGAAGCAGAAGAGTATAAATCAGACAAACATCACTGTATATAAAGTGGTAAATCAATCATTGTTTGTATATAGAGAGAGAGAGTGCAAATCACATCAATAAAGGCGTCTCAGAGGACTTTACGTAAAATATAATTCACACGGATGAACAGCACGTAGAAAATATAATTTACGAGACATTAATTTAACAATAACAAAGCTACGTACCAGAGGCAATGTAATTTAAAACGAATATGAGGCAAAGTTTATTTTTGGATTAGGTCACGTGGCCAAGTGGCCCACAACAAAAATCAAGTCTGAATCTTAATTCCTATAAATCATGCTATTGGCTGCACAACCCAAACGCGTTAAGTTAATGCAAGCTTATAAACTAACGTGGTAATGTGGACGAAGCCCATACAAACACACACACGTGGAATAACAGGCTGATCGATTGAATGTTTCCTCGTTTCTGCGATTAATCAGAGTCCATTACATGCCACTGGGTATGAATGTGCTACGTGTGTGTGCATGCATAATGAAAAATAGAAAGATAGATGTGTATTATTACTACAGAAAAATACCCTGTGAGCTTGCAAGCTCTGGAAGCGAGATTCTTGTGGTGCTGTGCGAGGCCTTAAAATACAATATTCAAATGTAGATGTTTTTTTTCAATGCAAATTGTTGAGTTGAATTGTCGCGTAATTCTATTGTGCCGCTATATTATTAATTCGTTCATTGTTCGAAACTGCTTAATCCTGTACAGGGTTGCAGTGATCCGGAGCCTATCCCGGCAGACACAGGTCGCAAGGCAGGCCTATGCCCATATAGGACACCAGTCCATCACAGGGCACCAGGGGCAATTTAGTCCACAGGCCAATAAACCTATGCAGCAGCATGTCTTTAGACTGACCCTACAGTCCGTTAAGGCTATACGGTGGATCTTTGTCTTCGTATGTTTTGTATGTACTCACTTGTGGCCCGACTCGTGAGCGATGGTGAAGGCGACCCCCAGCCCGGAGTCTTCGTTCACGGTGCAGCTGCGGTATTTACTGCACATCCCACTGATGGGAGCGAAGCCTGCAGTGAGAAAACACACAACAACGACACGTGGTGACACAGACTCAACGTATGTGAATCGCTCTCAAGAGCCGCAGTTTCAGGATAGCCGTGTCGAGCGTTCCCCCTCGCTCCTTCGCGACGTTTCGCCTCCCACGTCGAAGGCATCTTCATAGGTTCGTACGCGCGTGAAGATTACGATCTGCCGTTAAACGTCAGGCTGCAGGTGCAAGTGCAGTTTCAAACCACCTCTTACAGGACAGGCATCCATGTAAAAACAGGTACAGATTACCCAGGATAACGCTTGGGAATTCCTCACTCAAGTGCAGTTAGCGAGTTCCCGTTAAGGGCATCGTTGCAAACCACGGGGTTTCATTACAAATAGTGTCGCGGTTGAAGCGCTGGGCTAAGAACCCGGCTACTCGAAGTCGATTCCCGCACACGGCCAACACCATTGGCGATGTTATGAACCAGTACTGAGCCTCGGCTAGGTCGACTCAGTCTCAAATGAATACCGAGCATTCTGTGAACGCCTATATGTTCTAAGTTAAGTGACTTTCATGTTTCTGAACCGACTAACGCCATGATATGTAATTGGATAAGTCACAATTTGCATTGCCTTTACTCTGTATTTGCACACACAAGACAAAGATCCCCCTTATAGCCTAAACAGACTCCTGGGGAAACTGCTGTTAGCGAGCACCTATGCAGGCCGGCACGACACATGCGGAGGTAGGTGGCCAACACAACACCCGGCCGCCTTTGTCTCCCTAGTCAGCAATGTTTACTCATTTGATGCCGAGTCAACCGAGATGAGACCTCGGACCGGTTCAGAAAATCATCACCGGTGTTGGCCTGTGAGCAGGATTCGAAACTAGGATCGTAGCACAGCACGCTCCCCACAGCACACACACACACACACACGCCCACACACAAATGCACAGCAGCTGAGGTCTAATCTTGCACTCAAACATTCCACACGGTGCCGGCATAACAATAGCGTTTCTCTTGTGCCACAGGTGTACGATGGTGGGCGATACCTCGGTACGTATCCTCTAAACACCTTTGCGTAGGAAGCGTTACAATGCACCGGGGTCTCTTGGTTTAAAACGCCAGTGGGACGTGACTTTTCAGAATGGTTTTAAGGGCTACAAAGTACAGGAAGCTGAGACGCCGGTACAAGAGGGAACGAGGTTGACAGATCTATAATTATAATACATTATTTCAGCTTGTAACCGTGTCGCACAGTACTCGCTCGCTCACGAAGCGCGAGAACGACTCAGAGCGGCAAGGAGCCATGAACAAGGAGGGCAGGCGGAATCCACATGGTGAGCCGGCAACTAAAAGTACACACCAAGTTCTGTGGCACTCTAACTATCAAGGTGTTATCAGCCAATTAATGAGAGTTTATATGCGTGAAGAATGTTGAGCACCTGAGAAAAGCAACACGTGAGAGGGGCAACACTCTATCCCATACAGATGCAACAGGTGGAGTCCACATTTGTTCCACAGCTATGATCATCAAGCGACACGGTGGTGCAATGAGAAGTGCCACCACCTCACAGCAAAAATGTCTCAGATTCGATTCCCGGCTCGGGCGCCGCCTTTCTGCGTGGAGTTTGCTTGTTCTCCCCGTGTCGGCGTGGGTTTTCCGCCGGACACTCCGGTTTCCTCCCGCAGCTTAATTCAGCTTGCGGACCAAATTTTACACCTGCGACGGACCGGCGTCCAATGCTGCGTGCAACCCTGCCTCGTACCCGGTGTCTGCCGGGATAGGCTCCGCGGCTTCACGGCGATCCCCAACAGCACCAGCCTTTTATACAAGCATATAAGCACACACACAGCTATACTCAGCATTAACCACTTTGTCCGGAACACGACGAAAACTGCTGCCAACTACTCGTCCTGTAGATGGCATTATTACTTGCACATCTTTTCATCTATATCTGTACTATTTTAGTTCTATTTGCGCTATATTTGTTATAATTATAGTTTTTGTTCTAGATCTGTGCCTTGTTATTGTCCAACCCCCTCCGACCCCCAGCTTAGCTTAACTTGTAAACGTAAAACAATTGTTAGTATTTCGGTTTTTTTATCCTAGTATTTTTAAACCCTTGTTGTTGTGTTCCAGTCCATGTATATGCCAACACCGCGGGGGGGGTCTGAGAGAAACGGCATTTCGATCCTCTATATTGTTCCTGTACATACGGCAGAATTGACGATAAAGTTGAATTGAATTGAGCGGCGAGCGGGCGGCGACGCGGTACCGAGAGTGTCGCAGGGCTTGTTCTGCCAGGAGCAGATGTCGAGTCCGGTGAGCAGGATGGCGTGGTCGTGCCGGGCCCCATCACGGCCCGTCACCCCGGCCTGCCACTGGCAGAAGCTGCTGAGCGTCTGGTCGGCGTGATGCGAGATCACGAGGCCCGGCTGAAACGAGAACACGGCCCGCGAGGAAAACCCACGAGCAGCTCGCATAACGAACGGTTGGCAGCGAGCGCTGTTAGCGAGCGCCCGTTAAGGCCGGCACGGTGCTCGACGCAGTTGGGTAGGTCGGCACCGCGCCCAGCCACCTCTGTATCCCCAGCGCCGATGTGGCGCTGCGGTAACATCTGCGCCTCACAGAAACGATGGTCTTGCCCGAGCAGGTTCGATTCCCGCCTTGGGCGCCTTTCGGTGCGGCGTTTGTGTGTTCTCCCCCTGTTCTGCGTGGGTTTCCTCCGGGCTTCCCCGGTTTCCTCCCACAACTTAAAAAAAAAAGACTCATTAATTAATTGACCGCTGACATCCTAATATATGGGAAGCAGTGTGTGGCAATATGGCACCGGCAAACCGCCTGGCTGCCTCCTCCGCCTCTCTGCGCTTCCCTCGCGCCTCCGAGTCGTTCTCTCGTCGAATGAGTACCTTCGACAGTGAATGAATACGTGCGCGTTATAAAATTTAAAATTATTATTATTATTACACATTGCATCCGCGCTTCCTTACAGGCTGAGTGGTCAGCCCAGGGAAAGCCCGGTACCCCGGGTTCGGATATTGGCTCTCTGCCGAGTCGCAGCAGGTCACCGAGTTCGGAGCACAGTACGATAACCACTCTGCCGGCACCACACACACGCACGCAAGCACGTGCGTCCAAACACATGCAGACAGCGAAACCCCCCTCCCTCCCGCAGCTCCCTCCTCCGTCCTTTTTAGTCTGTCCCACACACGCGTATGTGCGCGGCCACACATGGAACCGTTTTACTCTTCGGTTAACTGTCATTCGAAGGTGGCCGGGCGGTTCGGTGAAGGGGGGTGGCGGCTAACGCTGCGTCGATGCCAGGAGCGCAACCACCCTCGGCCTCAAATAAGGCCTACCGTCTCGCGTGCCACGGGTTTCACAGCCTCCGCATGATCGCTGTGTAAGAA
>JAZEWU010000021.1:4585032-4599501 GCA_036362915.1 Geotria australis
TGAAGCCTATAATTCTCCGTGACAACAAGGACAAGAGATCACTAAGTCGTATTTTTTGTTTAAAATCACCACGTGTATTTATGATTATAAGTAACGCTAAGTTATATCCCGCTGTCAGTCCACGCTTAACATGGCTGGGCAGTGTGTAGGCTGATATTTAGCCGAACTGAGGTTGCAGGGTTCATAGCACCAACACTACCATTATTTGTTATCATGTTATATAAGTTTCCAACTCTGTATGCTGACACGCGTGTAATCCAGAAAAGGCTTGGAGAAAAGGCTTGGTGAATCAAGCAGATACGTTATATTTTAAAACTAGCTGAGCTACAAGGAGGCCAGGAAGTGGCAGAACAGCAATGGGGTTCCTGATCATATTTATGTGAACATTTGAGAGTTATCCCCCTCATTTGCATTGGCTTTCTCCTGGCTATATATATTTCCCCCCCCATACAATACACTCATTAGAATAGAACTAGCAAAACAACCCGGCGCATACAATCCTGGAAAATAAAATGAGTTGTAAATCAGTGAGGATTTTTCTGGGTAAAAAATGTGAAAAACCGCGGTGTCGGTGCCCACACCTGAACATTCAGAGCTGTCTGCACGTAGACGCGTTGATGATCACCAGGGCAACCACCACTCATCGTAAACAGAGGCGTTTTGAGCTTTCATAAAGTAACACAAAACAAAAAAGCACTCCGCATCTCTCACACTAACCCATACTATAACCGTTACCTGAGTCACCAAATTCTATTCTGAATTTAACTCGAAGGCTTTTATTACCAGTGTTATCCGTAGTAAAGCTCTGTTTAAGGGTTTAGGTCAAGTGAAAACATATGTAAGTGTTGTTTACCCGTCGATATGTTGGAGAATCAAGCGGGCACAAACAGTAGTTACCTCCAAAGATGTTTCAGGGTTGTGAAGCCGCTGGATGTAAGTTCCAGTGAAACGTCGGTAACATCTTTGGAGGTAAGTGCTTGTTTGTGCCCGCTTGATTCTCCAACATATCGACGGGTATACAACACTTACATATTTTTTCACATGACCTAAACCCTTAAACTGAGCTTTACTATCTCCCATCATGGTTGCTCTGCAGAGCTGTTCTGTCGGGATAGCCGCGTCGGGTGTTCCTTCTCACCCGTTTGCGACGTTTCGCCTCCCACGATGGAAGGCATCATCAGGCGTTTCGAATCTCCTGATGCCTCTATCAACAACAATAACTCCATCACTGTCTCCCCAGCCGCCAGTTACCTTCACTCGTTTCACACCAAGTCCAGAGAGAGCACTCTTCTTCCTCTAACAACTACAACGAAAACAGTAACAACCATAAATCTATTTGTGCCAAGCAGTGCCCTTACTTCTTGACCTCCCAACTGGCAATGGGAGAGGACAACTTCACGTGTGGACATCCCCGTCTGAAGCACCCTGACCGAAGCACTTGTGGAACCCACGTCTGTCGGATTAACGCGGACCCACATCCACCACTGCTCTCAGCATTCATTAAAACAAGGGCGGCCCAACTGCCCATTACTGCCACCGAGAGCCAGTTTGTTGGTTATTATTAAGAGGTAGAGTTAGCTAAAGGTGCAGCCCTTGCAATTGCTACATCGCGCCAGTGCTGGAAGAACGGCTTCCGCTAGAGACGGTATGACCTGCTCGTGGAAGAGTGGGGGGTGGTACCCACATTTTACCCCGCCACATGTGGCCAGCCGATAAGCTGACTGCGGTCTATCCATCCGTTACTCAACTGGTTTGACACACGGCAACATTGTCCCCTACTGCGAGACTGCTGCTCCGTACGTGATAAATAACGCCTTTGCGATAGCCTTGTCGCTATAAGCTCGGTGCGAATAGCCAAAGTACTGAATTATCATCCTTGTTATTATTACACTCCTGGGTGGAGAGAGGTGTGGAGATTATTTCAACGGACGAACCCGGGGGATTGAATTCGACCAGAAATCTCTAGACTGCAAGTGCAGTGTGCTAATAAATGATCCCACACGGCAGCATAATTTCAGAATTATAAGAGATTTGATGGCACATTTTCTTCTCAGTACCGATGTAGGTTTGATGTATGAGAATTGTTCTCAAGAGCAGGAATCCTGTAAAGAGCTTGCAAGCTCACTGGGTTTTTTTCCGCTGCGATAATCTATCTATCTATCTATTTTGGGATAGCCGTGTCGAACGCTCCTCCGCTCTCCCTCGCGACGTGTCGCTACGTTGGAAGCGTCGGCGTGTTGTGATTGACACCCGCCTGGTAACGCTGCGGCAATTCCGCTCAACTCACAACGTGAACGCTTCTGTTGTACCTAGTTATCTCACGGAAAATGTTGCATCACAGAAGCGATGTCAGGGTTTACAATCAGTCCGCATCTCCTGGTGATTTCCAGTCCATCTTTCTCGCACTACTGACGGAGCTTTTAAAAAACATAGCTCCGTCATTCTGAAAACATTTTTTCCATTAGATTAAAACGTCGCTCAGAGCTGTTGTTTTCTGGATTTAGGTCAAGCAGAGTTTCCGCCCTGTGGGCGATCTTGTTAAACACTTTTTGATACTCCTTGACCTGGGCTTTCTCTGGAATAAAGGTGGAAGAGTGCTTAAGAGGGCTGATGGTAGTGCAAAGGTGGGACTTTAAATCTGAAAATAGTGTTACATTTTCAGAAGAAGCTGGAATAAGACACGTAAACATTAATGTATTCATTCTCGTAAACTGCTTAATCCTGTACAGTGTTGCGGTGAGCCGGAGCCTATCCCAGCAGCCACAAGGCGCAAGGCAGCGCTATGCCCATGATAGGACGCCAGTCCTTCACAGTGCCGCAGGGTCAATTTAGTCATCAGGCCAATTAACCTATGCGGCAGCATGTCTTTGGACTGTGGGAACAGAAACATTGGTATTGTCCAAATAAAAATTGCGCTTTTCAAGGATTCAAACCCGGTTCCATTAGTGTGGACATACATACATACAAACGTTTGCTCCATTATATGTGTAGACTTCCATAAAGCAGGATGGCTTATGATAAGATCACCAAGATCCATGTGTCTTCGTGGCGCAATCCGCTGATGCCACCACACCTCGCCAACACTTCCTTCCCCCCTGCCAAAGCCTACAGCTGCTGCCCAGGAGACATACACACTCCGAGAGGCCAGCATGTGGTGTGCGGTGAACGGCCGAATGCCGCGTTATGAATGTTCGAGTGCGGTCTGATGATATTTGAATTATAGGCTGGCGGCAAGTCTTTTGAGAAGAGGATGTGGTAAATTGGTGGCACGGTGGCGCGGTGAGAAGCACTGCCGCCTCACAGCAAGAAGGACCCCGGGTTTGAATCCCGGCTCGGTGGCCTTTCTGCGTGGAGTTTGCATGTTTTCCCCGTGTCCGCGTGGGTTTTCGCCGGGCACTCCGATTTTCTCCCACAGTCAAAAGGCATGCTGCTGCGTAGGTTAATTCGCCTGCGGACAAAATTGCCCCCGGTGCCCTGTGATGGACTGGCATCCGATCATGGGTATGGCCCTGCCTTGCACCCTGTGTCTTCCGGGATAGGCTCCGGCTCACCGCGACCCTGTGCAGGATTAAGCGGTTTCTGACAATGGACGGATGGATGAATCTGGGCTATTGCAGTTCACACACTACATCCAGTTGGGTAGGCCTGGGCATGACACGCCCTGGCTTGGAGGAATGATGATCAAGAATAATAACAGAGTGGCAGCTAAGGAATGGAATGCATCCGATAGGATGCCAACCGAATAGATAGAGCAATGACATGACTGTATACAATTACACTCGGTGTATTGTTGCATCACATGATCATGATAGATGGTGGCAGCCTGAGGAAGCATTCATCCACCGGTGGATTGAGCATGGCCCGATGCTGATGATGATCCAGCTGGGTGGTGTGGTCACAGTACTGATCGACTGACAATCGCAACCGTTCAAATCTGAGTTAGGAGTCAGCTAAACCTAATGTCGTTCCTGGATTGCTAAAAACAGAGGCCTTGCAATGTAGGGATTGTCTCCTGCCATATGAATGTAGAATTTCCACCACTAGCTCAGAGATCGCTTAACACATCATTAATCTGTGAGACACGATTGAATTACGTTAGGCTTCAACTGTGATCGGATTACCAAAGACAGTTAATTTAAATCCATGATCAAGCTGCTCGCAATGCTGCCCACGATGCTATGTTGTGGGCAGAGGGTAAGTGCACAAACATCCCTTGTTGAACTATCCTTCTATGCCATCCAATCTATACTCTCTGGCTTCACCAACCCGCACCGACCAGTGTGGTGAAGTATGGTCAAACAACTCCCCATGACCAACACGGCACGGGGAGACCCCTCATCCGGCAGTGGACTGACTCAAATCGATACATGTACATCGGCTGGTTATTAAAAATATATATAACGATGTGCCTTTTCTTGACAATTCCGAATGCAAATTAAATTTTGTCAGCAGCTTTGGTTAATGCGAGGACAGGAGTGGCCAATAGGTATAGATCGCGTTACAAAGCCTACACGCACAAAGTATCCTCTTGCTATGTCTACGTTTAAAACAACCTTACGCAGTCTACATTAACGTGAAGGCAAAGCTAAACGGAGGTAAAGGCGCAGCCCTGCAAAGTCATGCTCTCGCCATTCCCAGCAGAACGGCCTCTACTAGAAGAAGCTCGGGAAAGAGGGTGCTTCGGCCTCCTCTTTCGCGTTCGCAAGCCCTCTCGGTATAAATGGAGTACCCACACTTTACCCCACCACACGTAAACCAATCACTGATGCAGGTTGTCACGGCTCGATTCATGATGGTTGCTCTTCAGAGCTGTTCTTTTGAGGTAGCCGTATCAAGCGCTCTGCCGCTCTCCCTTGCAACGATGCTTCCAACGTGGGAGGCGAAACGTCGCTTGGCAGAGAGGGAGATCGCTCGACAGGGCTACCATCATAAACCAATCAATCGACTAGCTGGGGCATAGCTATTTCTACTGCTGGGTGGACAGAGGCTGGTGGATTTAAGAAGCTCTCCCATCGCTTTAACCAAGGGTGGCCACCTCGGAGGCACAAAATGTCTGGACAAATCGGGACCATAAGAGATAGAGAATTGTACGTGTAACTAGATAGATAAATGTGTATTATTACCGCAGAAAGATACCAGGCGAGCTTGCAAGCTCTGGAAGCGGGATTCCTGAAATATCACAAGCGTGCGACCCTATTTTATCTGCCGCACTGGGAGATCGAACCGACGACTTTGGAATTGCAGGTGCAGTGTGCCACTCCGCCACGGATGCATCCCTTCACGCGAACAAAGTACCGTCATCATTCACGTAATCAGACTCAGACAGATGGTAAGGCCCCAATATTTTAAGAGATGTGTTAAATTCGTTGCATTACCTTTTGATTTTATATATTGTTTATGTTGGTTAGTTCGCACGTGTGTTGTATCGCAGGAATCCCGCTTCCAGAGCTTGCAAGCTCACAGGGTATTGCCTGCTGTATGTGAAACACCTACTCTAATCTACTCATCGAGCTGAACAGCTCTGTTACAAGGAAGACCACAGCCCAAGACCGTTAAGCATTGCGCGGAGCGAACGTGAAAACTAACGAGGGGAAACACGACAAATAACTTACACGAAGCAAGACAAAACTAATGGAAAATATGATAAACGGTTAATAGCTCTTACGTATAAATCAGCGATCGGTGTCAAGAAAACCATGCCAGAGACGTGTGTAAACAAACCATATGTACATCCCCAGACATAACGCGGCTTAGAGGACTCACAATTGTGTCCGAGGTAATCCTGCAGCTTTGCCTTTGAGCACACACGCTAAAGAAGGTACATTTGTAATATCAAGGTTGGTTTTGAGGACATTCCAAAATGTGGTATTTAGGCCTACTCTTTCACGTTGGCCAGACGTTAGATTTAGTACCTTTGAACATGTGGAATGGAGGATTATATAAAACATTAAACATTCTGATTAGGTTTCAAATGTTACCCTGCCGACATTAGAGGTGGCATAAGGAATTTGTATATTTGGATGAGTCGCCAATTTCTTTAAAATACACTGCTTACCATTCCAGTCGTCGTCATTCAGCAGCAGGAGACGAGCTTGCCTGAAGACCACAGAGGCTGGCCTATTAACATCTGTGGAATTAAACGAGTTAAATCTAATCTTGATCTCTGCCAGGAGCAATATAAATTACACGTGCTCACTAACGTAATAGAGGGGAATTTCATTAATTCTTCGAGATGTAAAAAGCACTTTGGCGTAATTTAATTAAGCTAAATATGTGGTGAATCGGGTTATTATTTTTACGACAATTCTCTCCATTATCTAATGAACAAAAATGTAGCTGTAAAAATGCAGCCACCCCCGTATGAATTTAATTTTGGGTTAGCATAAGATAAAAAGCCTAGCAATGCACAAATGAGTGGTGGGCGGAACTTATCTCTGTTGGTGGTCCTGAGCCAGAGGATGGAAATTCCACACCGGTTTTTTTTTATATTATTCACCAGTGGTGTTTTTTTTCTTTACAAACCCTGTTATTTTTCATACACCTGTGCAATTACAAAAGTCCGTTCCATTAGTCCACGCTTTTCTTCCAAAAATGGAGACACGCTCTCTCAAAGGGTTCTCACCTGTTTATAAAACTGTTCGTGCACTCATTATCACATTCGTTGCCACGATCCATCTCAGCAGAGATTTTTTTTTTTTACATACAAAGCCTCCATTCCTACATAAGCCCCCACCAAGTGCCAACCACACCACCGCACTATCATCACTCACGACGGAACAAGGTCACTAGGCCCCATTTGTTTAATGCACTCAAGCCGACTTTGAGCTTGCCGTGCAGCGCTGCACAGGGACCCTTTGACAAAGATCACAAATAGAATGAATTTATCCACATCTGTCAGTGCTGGGCTCATTCTGACCTCTGAAATTCTGCCAGAAGCTCTAACAAACAGCTCCTCTGTGGGCCATTGCCTTCACGACTACGGAAAAGTTAGTTTTGTGTCACCAATGCTGCTATTACTCAGAAATGGCCTTAGACAAATGACGGCGTTAAACACTAGGTAGAGGAGTGTTTCAGTCTGTAAAACCTGTCCAAGGTTCCCTTCTGAAGCGTTATAACCGGCTAGCACAGTAACGTTGCCTGGCAGCTCTTAAAGTACGAAAATATATTACTGGAAGAATATCTTACAGTACAGGTAGAAGCAAGGAATACATGAAAACGCATTGCCTTGAGTGGTGTATCATCACGCAAGTGACAAAGAAAGGGCACTTTAATGTCGCGGGAATACTTACAGATTTCTCAGGACAGGCACATCAAAAAGAAGATGATCCTTGGAAAACCAGGATAGGTATCAACCCTACACTGCAGTAACATCGGGTTAATGTTGAGCGAGCGACACACCACCACTCACAAAACCGGAAAGACTGGCTGTCTCTCTCTCTCTCCAGGTGCTGAGACAATGACAGATTTAAAAAAAATCTACTGGCTGTAGACTTTGCTAGTTGTCAGGGAGAAGGAGTGGTGGTGTAAAGTGAGATGTAACAACATCGTAAATTGCATCCAAATTTAAGTTGACTTTTTCAAATGTGATTTCAGTCCTTGATCACATACGGTGCAAATGGTCATAGAGCTTGACTAGCAATCAGGAAACAGGTTTTGAGTTCATGCTATGGTTAATTAGGGAGTGACTGCAGCATATCATTCCTCTGGGAATTATCAATTAAGTACGATTGCTTGTTTAGTATCAGTGAACACACTTGTTTGACGATGCACAGTACGTACCAAATCAAATAACTCTCATTGCTGTGTGGCGCAGAACCAGTGGGAAACATTCTACATTCCCATGGCCGGGCAAAGTCTCTCCAAAATAACAACCATTGCTGACTTCCCACAGAGCGGTATTAACGAGAAGAGACGGGTG
Organism: Geotria australis; assembly: GCA_036362915.1. Lineage (NCBI taxonomy): Eukaryota > Metazoa > Chordata > Hyperoartia > Petromyzontiformes > Geotriidae > Geotria > Geotria australis. Next base: position 4,592,951 of record JAZEWU010000021.1, read on the forward strand.
AAGAGGGGAGGGGGTCGGAACTATTTTGACAAAAAAAAACTTTCACTTTGAGGGCTCTCCAAATTGAAGGTTTGCAGTCACAATAAGTGCTGGCAATAGCAGACCAGTCATGCACCAGGCAAGCCATTACAGTTGCGCGTTGTAAATCACCTACCTTTAAATGAACTGTGTGCCTGGTTGGGGCATTTTTGTTCGCTCGAGCACGGGACAGCGCGGCCATACCGGCGCGTCCTCCCACAGTGCCTCCCTTAGGCCAGGCATGGCGGCTGTCAAATGTGTTAAGTGCATGATAAATGAAATGTACAGACATGCCAAAATATGGGTTCTCTCTTTTGAGATACAGTGGGGCTCATGTCATGAAAAGACATTGATGTCAAAAAGCTTTTAAATGTAACCTATTGGGTTTTTTTTTACATGATAAAACATTTTTGCTGTCTATCAATTTGCGCTGCCATGTGTAGTTTAATCTTACTGTTGCTGTTGCCAATGCTTACGCATAAAATTAATACCTTATGGGAAAAAAACACTAAAGACTGATATCTAGCATAATTTGGGGGAGCAGCAGTGGCCGATGATATGTGTTAATATGTGTTAATATACTGTATTGAAACGGTGAGGCTTCAATAACTCTAGTTTAGTGGGGATGAATGTTCTCTATTTAATTAAAGTGCTATATAGAATTTGAGTGGAGAAAAAACAGAAAAAAATAACAACTTTTTTTCCCAATAATATTAAGGGATGGTTAACGTCCATTTGACAGACGATGCACGCTTTGGTAATTGCGTGCACGATTTACCGGCAGGCTGCAGGAATCAAACGGTTGTCCCAGCGCAGCCTGGCTAAGTGGAAAGTGCGCCGCTCCTTAAGCTTACATCTAGCTGACTAAACAGCAGGTCTGTTTTAAGTCGGTAACCTCCGCAAGAGATAAGGTGAGGCCTTAGTGACTCCCTGTGTCTCCAGCTGCGATTCCACTGCTGATCAAGGTCACCTACTGAAACAATGGTCACATTTACACATGGTGAGCTTATAGAAGGCTTTGGGGAGGATATGGGCAAATGCCTTCAAAGAGCACGGATCGCGTTACGGTGTGTGTGTGTGTGTCTGTCTGTGAGTCTTTGGGGTGAGTAAATAATGATATAATGAGCTGAACCTGTCCGGGGGATGTGGGCACTTTAGCGGTTTGAAGACAATAACGAAAGAGTTCCTCCATCGGGTGCAATGCAACAGAACGCATCGCACGTGTGCTACGTTATTAATCGCTGTATTGTGCAAACAGATGTACCTATCTACTTACAGTAATTACTGCCACAACTGCCTGCCTGTCTACCTACATACATATCTACTCACCCGTCTGCCTGTCTACACGGCTGCACGCTTGTCTTCCTGCCTGCACGCCTGACTTAATTCTATAATTCATATTGACGTTTTGCATTCGTGTCATTTGTATCTGCTCGTGAATGTGCCCTGGTGTCTTTTAACACTGTCGTGGGCGATGTTATGAAACGCACCCGATCACTCGTCACAACGTCTGCGGGACGTGTCAAAAAAATATACACAACATCGCGCTGTTCGAAAATACTATGTTCGCACGTCTTTGCTCAGCTTAGGTAGAAACATTATTTTCTCAATAAGTACGTAATTTTGTTGAACACTTAAGTGATTTCCCAAACAGCGTTCGTATGTGCATTGAGCAATTTTGTTGGCACGGAGCATTGCTGTTTTTTAGTGAGGAGAGAGGAGAGAAAAAAAGGAGGAAAACGAGAGAAGCCCTAAAGGACTAAAGCAATTAAGGTCATTTCACCGTAGTCGTATTGTGGTATGCAAGTTTGTCTGTCTGCCAACTGTCTCGATACCTTAGGAGAACAGCAACTCTGGCAAGAAATAAATCCTACCTTAATAATAGTATACCCAGCTGAAAAGAATATGTAACATTTTGAGATGTGCACCATTTGAGAGCGTATACAATCTTTATGAAGAGGCTTATAACACATTTACAGCACCGCTTGTAAAAAGTTTTATTTTATTGGACTTGAAGAGAACTATGTAGATTCCGCGCAAGCATGTTCGCGAGTTTACAGGACTTTTACAGAAAAGTCGGAGAGAAATATACCGTCGTTAAAAGTTTGCGGGCTGATCAACTTATTCTATTGTACGATTCATTATTAAATCTTTCGGTAAATTATAAATCGGTGCTGCTATACACGGTACTTAAAAACTTTCAAACAGTTGTTTTATCAACACAATTTACCTCACAGCATATAATGAATACATCTTAAGGTTTTGTTTGAGGAGCACTCAGAGTTGTGTTGTCAATTGTGCGTGACGAAAATTATTTTTGTGATATTGTACAGCGCACTACTATTCAGGGGTATCGCGGTTGTGCTGTACGGGGAGCTGTATCGTAGCAGTTAGAGTGCTACGCTACGAACCCAGCAGCCACAGTTCAATTCCCACTCATGACCCACACCGCTGACGATTTTCTGAACTGGTCCTGTTCCTCCCCTAGGCCGACTCAGCCTCAAATGAGTACCCGATGCGGTGTGTAAACATCACTACTAGGGAGGCAAAGTGCGGCTTGGTGTGATGCTGGCCACTCATCCCTTTGTGTGCCGTGCTTGCCTTTATAGGTGCTCGCTAACATCACTTGACCCTACAGTCTTTTAAGGCTATAGGGGGGATCTTTGCTGTATAGCTCTGATATGTGTTTTGGGGCTGTGTGTTGTTCAGCGCAATGACCGACGATTCTCTGCACGTGCTGAGAAGAGCAAAACGTCAGACATCGTGCCGAACACGCGTTACAACCCAACACGCACATAGGACAGCTACATTCATGAGAAGATCTCATCTCATCTCATTGTCAGAAACCGCTTAATCCTGTACAGGATCGCGGTGAGCCGGAGCCCATCCCGGCAGACACAGGGCGCAAGGCAGGGCTATACCTCTGATGGGACGCCAGTCAATCACAGGGCACCGGGGGAAATTTAGTCCGCAGCCTAATTAACCTATGCAGCAGCAGCATGTCTTTGGACATGCTGCGGCAGGAAACGAGAGTGCCCGGCGAAAACCCACGCGGACACGGGGAAGACATGCAAACTCCACACAGAAAGGTACCCGAGCCGAGATTCGAACCCGGGGACTTGTGGCTGTGAGGCGGCAGCGCTACTCACTGCGCCACCGTGCCGCCCTTCATGAGAAGATGAGATCTGTAAAAGCACAAATTATAGTTTAGAGTCCAAAGTAAAATCATGGCTTTACTAGGATCTGGTGTAAATGCCTAAGGCTCAAAGAAGCAATCTAACACACCCTAACAAGATGCAACACATGAAATACGAGAAATGTACCAGAGGAAAACAGCCCAACCAGAAATAACAAATATAAATTAGTAACAAGTGACATTTTAGTAAGTGTTATTTTAAAAGTCCAATTTTTAAAATAGTATAACAGTCAGATAGATATTGCTGCGAATGTATTTGAATCCATCAAATGACTGAACGTGATGCATTGCTTTATCATTCAAAGGTACATTGAGCCATGACACACGACATCGTGTTCTCGCAAGTCACAGCCTCCAAGTTCCTGCGGGGACGACACAGGTACGCGCAGATTTCTCACAAAAGCTTGGCCTGGAATCAAACCTCATCGCTCATGACTGGAGACTCCAGCTCATTACACTGCATTCCCATCTAGCGAAAAAGATGCCGTGATTACTGTACTGAGCATTCCTACAACAAGCCATTCCTGCCACTCTACGGGTAGCCAAGACAAAACATTCAAATTCCTTAGCTAAAATAACAATGATAACAAGGTGCCGCAATTCCAGATGAAATGATTTCAACAAGGGGCTATTGTTTGGAGTTTTTTCTTTTCATATACAGCTGCAGCATTGGCGTAAACGTGTGTGCAAAATTGCAGGTGCGAGCACCGTGCATATGCAAAACAAACTCTTTATATTCAGTCATGGCTGTGGTATAGCGTGGTGCTGGGGAGAGGGTGACATGATTGATGTGATGTGGTACATTACCATAGTACACAGAATGTATCCATCTGCAGTCATTCCATTTCAGTATGTTAGCTCTTCAAAGTAGAACACACCTCAACATCTTCTTAGCGCTGGTTGACTGGACGGTCAGTGTTTTGCCAATGAACCAGCAAGCAACGAGCCACCGGTTTCAATGTCCTCATTTGCCTGATAATTTTTTTAAGGGAATTACCAAAGCACTGTGTGTTGTAAAGGAGACATCTAAGACCATGCGAAATAATTCACAAGAATAGGTCTTTGTGCATGGGTGTGATAAGCAAAACCATAATTTGACAATCACCCATAACAAGGTTTAAAAAAAAACCTATATATTCCTATGTAACATAAGTACCAAGGTCCTTCTTGAGAGATAGTGCGCTTCAATGGACTGCCAACCAGGTTAAATAAGGAACATTACAGTCATTAAAGTGTATCAATATGGTCTATAATGTGATTCAAATCGCATCTTGAAGGGATGCACATTAATCACCTATTGTTTTTTGTGCCAAGTTTCCCTGAGCAAAAATATCTCTGCAATTGCTTCCTCAGGCTTTACCACAAAAACATACAATATATTTTTTTTCTATTTAATAATTTATCCAGATGAAACACACGCGAAAATATTCTCCGTGTAACCTAAGTTCTATCTTCTTCTTCTTTGCGATTCTTCGAAGCACTATGGTCAGCTTCTGGACATCGTTGTCTTTCAGCTCGGCCTCGAAGTGTTTGGTAGAATTCGCAGGCAATACCAAAGTATTACCTGACAGGGATCGCGACGTGAACGCTTCTACCTTGACCCCCACCTAAGTTCTATAATAAAGCACCTATGAAGACTATTGATAACAACCATCGCTATTCACTACTAAGACGTAGCGACATCACCGCAGAATTTGTGCCAGACTAGGTGCACTCTGATATCACGTGAAGTGTGGACGGCTTGCTGACAGGTCGCGCGACAGACGTTATGAGGTAGCAGAGATGACTGACAGACGCACCCACCTGCGCTCCCCACTGCAACGCGCGCACACATAGGCGTGCACATGCCAGCAAAGTTCAAAAAAATCCTCCTTTCGTCCAAAAATGTGGAACATGTTGTGTTAACAAGCACCTACTATGATTGCACACCTCCTCTCAATAACCTACACCAAGGAGCAGCGCCGTCACTGCCAGACGTAGTTTCCTCGTGGCAGCCGCTTCTGTCTGCAACGGCACCTCGGCTGCACAGCCGCAGCTCAATATACACCGACTCCTGAGACGCTTAAAGGCCCGACCACCTCCTTCGTCCGGATTTTCAGTGGCACCCAGCTTGGCTCCAGTGCATGAAATATCGTCCATCCATCCATCCATGATCAGAAACCGCTTAATCCTGTACAGGGTTGCGGTGAGGCGGAGCCTATCCCGGCAGACACACGGCGCAAGGCAAGGCTATACCCAGGACGGGACGCCAGTCCATCACAGGGCACCGGGGGCAATTTTGTCCGCTGACCAATAAACCTATGCAGCAGCAGGTATTTGGATTGTGGGAGGAAACCGGAGTGCCCGGCGAAAACCCACGCCGACACGGGGAGAACAGGCAAACGCCACACATAAAGGACCCCGAGCCGGGATTCGAACCCCGGACCTTCTTGCTATTAAATATTGTGCGCGTTGTAAATCGCACCAACATAAAATGAACTCTCCAGGTTCGATTCCCGGCTCGGGTGCCTTTCTGTGTGGAGTTTGAATGTCCTCCCCGTATCCGCGTGGGTATTTGCCTTTAAACTCCGGTTTCCTCCCACAGTCCAAAGGCATGGCTGCTGACTAAGTTAATTCGCCTGCTAATATTGCCCGCATTGCCTTGCGATGGACTGGCGTCCCGTAGGGGCATACCCCTGGCTTGCGCCCTTTGTGTGCGGGGATAGGCTCCGGCTCACCGTGACCATATGCTTGATTATTCGGGGACCGTCCATGAATGAATAATATGAACGAACTTGAACATGAAACTCGCAGCGGATGGCGGCAGGTGAATATTAATGGCATGACAGAGCCCTCTGCTGGAAATAAATAACATGCAAATGTATATTGCGGACAAGCGCATGTGCGCCTTCAACTTATCCGTCTCAACATGAGTGTGGCATCATTAACACATTTAACACTTCGAGGCCGAGCTGAAAGACAACGATGTCCAGAGGCTGACCATAGTCCTTCGAAGAATCGTAAAGAAGAAGAAGACCTGGTCTTCCTTTGCGATGGATGGCCCCTTCCATAGGAATATGGAATGTCCTCCACTGGCTCAGGTTTGCTAACAGTGATGAGCACTGGGCCGTTGCTCGTTTAAGCAGATACTTGCTTGAATACTGAATATTATTAATAACATCTGAAAGCTGGCAACGGATATCACGGATCATAAATGCAGTACTTTTTGAGTTGTCAATCCACCTCTGGATGAGGGCCTCGCCACGCCGTGTTGGGCATGAGATAGCGCTTGCTACTGGGGCGAGCTAGTACTATATAAATACTAGCAAATTACTCAATTACCTATACATTATAGAAT
>JAZEWU010000021.1:4602624-4631748 GCA_036362915.1 Geotria australis
TGTTGTTGGCAATTTTATACGAGGATTCGTGTTCACACCATTTCCTGCTACTCGTGAGACAATCTGGAGGGGAGATAGTGGTGTTCACGCTCGACTGCCAACACAGCATCACCAAATCTTCTGCTTTTCGATTCTTCGAAGCGTGATGGTTATATGACAGTTTCCCATTTCTTTACACAGTTCTTTGCATTTTTATTGAACTCTGCAAGGTCTTTTGAGCTGCAGAGGTTGGATAGTAGAGCGCAGACAAGGCAGTGCTCCATAGTACGGTCTGATTCTCCACATTAACATTATCACCAACTAATGTGTGGGGGTTATTGGCTGCTGGGAAGCACCAGGGTTGTTAAAATAGTCGAGGTTGTTTCATAACCATTAATGGGATTTTTTTAAACCGTTACCAGTTTTCCCCCCACTCCCTTTCACCAACCCACACTGACCAGCATGGTGAAGTATAGTCAGTCCCTTTCAGCCACATAGGGTTGCACTGGACATATAGAATAACTTTGTCTCATCAGTTTAACTGGCCGGAGTTTGGTGATGAGACCCAGTAGGTCAAAACCTATACAGGATTTGCTCGTTTAAACAAGATTGTTCCACTAAAGCCTTATTAACATTGTTCCAAAAAGCTCCTTGTACTGTCGGCTGAGAGTCAAACATAAATGTTATTTTTCCATGTGGCAGACCTGAAGTCAACGACAGTTACGCAATTTTCATACATCTGATCTGGTTAGCCGCTGGCCTTTCCTAAACAAGTTCAGCAACTTGGCTTCAATAAATGAATTAAACGGGCAGAACTGGATTCAGTTCCAAATGTACAATTAATTACAAAATCAAATTGTGGCCCGAAACCCCGATTCATCGCACGCTTGCCAATCATTTTAGTTACGCTTGCCTCTTTTACACCGGTTTGTTTTCCACGCTCTAGCATTCAGTTCATTCGCAGCACGCGCCGCCAGTGTATCCGCGTGTCTCTCGAGGAGGCTTGCCGCCGGCTTGTAAAGGTCACCGCCGCGCCTCTGAATGCTCGCTTTGCCGCAGGAGCGCGCGCGCTCGGGGCTGCTGCGGTGCGCGAGCTCGGCCGGCTCGGAGGGAGAGGCGCGGATCTCCGGCGTCCTCCACGACAAGTTCCCCAACGCCCAGAAGGTCCGCGTGGTCGACGTCTCCGGTGAGGCCCGGCGCTCCGCGACCGATTCCCCCCCGTCAACGCGGCCTCCCCCCCCGTGGGCCGCGCAAGTGACGCGTTGCCTTATCGCGCGACGTGGATCGCCGACGTGGATCGTAACCTTATCGCGGTGACGGGGTTTTGCGTCTTCCGATCGGTCCCCCAGGGCTACGTCGGAATTCGGCATTTCCTGGCAGGGTCTTCTTGGTTGAACGGGGTCTGGGGAGATGTTATAGACGAATAATCATCTGAAGATAATCCGAATTAAGGAGGTTGGTGTCAGGAAGGGCATCCAGCTGTACAGCTCTGCTGCAATACCCCTACCATCGGGCGGCAACTGCCTGACCCGAGTCAACCTGAATACCGGCTATTTAAACCGGTAACAATGAAAACAACAATAAGTAAAGATGAAAATATAAAGGTGTAACTTTGCATCTTTATTTATTTCTTGCGGACACTTTACACACCACACATGACCTGCTGATCGCCGAAGGCCTCGCTATTTATACTGCTGGGGGGACAGTGGTGGACAGATTTCAGAAAATTGTACCATTATTTTAACTGCCACACCGGGAGATCGAACTAGTGACTTCTTGGATTGCAAGTCCAGTGTGCGAACCATTACACGGAGGCAGCACCCCTATGTGCATTAATGCATGTCTAGATATCTGTGTGCAGGGATGTAGCAGTGATGCATTAGATTAGTGCACTGCACTATGAACCCAGCCCTCTGAGTTAAAGTCCAGGTGATGGCTAACATCGGTGGATACTGATATCTGACCTGCTCTTGGTTGCTCCCCACCACCTTCACCAACCCGCATTGACCGAAATGGAGAAGTATAGTTTACATTCAAATCACATTTAAATTCATATCAGAATGATATCTAAATCACTTGCGATTGGTTTTCTTACAATTCTCTGTTTAGCGAAATGGCTATTTGTTACTTATTTACGTAATTGCTGCTGTGCGTGATCTTCTGGCACGCCCCATTAACTACGGATTATACCACTATATTAGGGCCACACATGCTGCATTCACCACACACGTCTGGAATTTGCAACATGCAAACAATTACATGGTTCTTTAAAAGTACACTTAGGTCCGCAGCATTCCTCTGTTGCATCAGCAGGAGTTGTTTTCTCTTGTTTGTTGTTGAATATAATTTAAGCTGTTGCGTCTGCATGTAGTGGAAAAGTGAATTGCCTTGAAAATGTCTTTAATAGTCCATAAATGTCTTGTTACATCTTGTGGCCTTATACACACGAGCGGAGTGTCCGCCGCGTGGGCAACCTTACGCCAAGCGTGTCACATTCTTCTGCCATCTCTTGTTGATGAAGTTATTTTCCGACATCACTGCTCTGACCTGAATTTATTCCTGGATAAAGGTGGAAGAGTGCTTAAGAGAATTGATGCTAGTGCAACAGTTAGCATTTAACGCTGAAATAGTGTTATATTTTCAGAACAGTAATCATAAAGTGAAGTGGTAAGAAAGACGTAAAACCTTTTGTGTTGTGCACGTAAAATGTGCGCTCACGAAGGATTGAAACTCGGTACCCTCAGTGCAGACACATAAACTAAAAAAGACTCGCGCCGCTATATATATAGAGCGGTCCCTCACTTTACGATGGCCGGACAATATGATGAATCACTTTACGTTATACACTCATTTAGAACAGTATCACATCACTATAACGTTTCACTTTAGGACACCTGGTATGATATGGCTGCACTTGAACGTAGGTGGTGCAGCAGCTAATCAGCGATACAAACGCACGCCGCTTGGGTATCTTCTCAGCAAATAGCAGCGCTTTTTAGTGTTTACATCTCAACTGCCGAGGTCTTGGAACGAATTACCATAAAACAATGTACGTTATCATCGGTCTCATTTTACGATGGTTTCACATTACGACACGTGTTCTGGAATGGATTACTATCGTAAAGCGAGGGACCACCGTGAATGTCCTTGGCTTGTTTGATTTTTAAACGTCGCGGCCGCACGGTGCACTGCAGGAGGCTGTGGGGCCATGTACGAGGTGCACGTGGAGGCGGAGGAGTTCCGGGGAAAACGCGTGGTGAAGCAACATCTCATGATCAACCAGGTGGGGGCCTCCTAGAGCCAGTTCCCCCCCCCACCCCTCACTCCCCAGCCGCAACGCTCTGCACAGGCTTGGGGCATGTGCCGTTATTCGCGAGAGTGTGTTTCCCCATTCCCTCCTTCCCTCGCTCGCGCCTGCTTTTGCTTCAAACATTACCATTCACACAGCAATACGTGCTCGGGCGCGCATTCTAAATGCACGCATATGTAATGACTCGCAACACGAGGTGGGTTCGGTAGGTCGGAGGTTTATTGCTGTGGTTTACAGTAACACGCGTGTCACTCACCAGTCACGGCAGCGCGTGTGTCGCTCAGCACGGGGAGGGTGTCGTCATCCCCCAGCTTCCCACCGTCAACAACTTCTAACGGTTCTCGAGCTCCCCCTACGATAGCCCCATCCTCGGGGTCCCGACCTCCTCCGCTCACCGTCCCCTCTTCTTTACCAAGTCCCCGATATTTTCACCTTTTAAGGATAAATATAATAATAGTACAATTTATAACACGCTTAAATAATAATAATAATTGAGTTTTATATAGCGCCTTTCACCCGAGGGTCACAAAGCGCTGCACAAGGGCCGTGAAGAGAACGGCATGTCAACAACGAAAGAAAAAACAACCAAGAAAAACCAAAGCAACAAAAAATAAATGATTAAGGCTGCTTCGAATATACTGAAAGGTCGTGAAACTGGAAATCTGGTCATGGACGTGACACAGATACGGAGGCGTAGCTAGGAAACCGCTATCCAATTAACTAACGCGTGGGAGGAAACCAGAGAACCCGGAGGAAACCCATGCAGAACAGTGGGAGAACGCACAAACTCCACACGCAAAGGCGCCCCAGGAACCTGATGCCCAATCCGATACGAGCCCAGCAATAGACAACGAACGGAGTCCAATTAAAGCGGGCTGTCAATCATCCTCCCTGGTACGATGCTCTGTCACGTGACCCGTCATCTGATTCCCGGCCCCCTGTGACTCGGGGTGACCCCGAGCAAGCGTTGACCTCTACACATAATACATATGCTGTACAAGCAAAGCGAGTGGCCGCGTAAGTGAAATCGAAGGGGTATTAAAGCTATTATCAGATACACAGTATGGCAATCGCAAGTTATAGCGTTTGCCATACTGTGTATCTGACATCCGCACGATGAAGTCGCGCTCGTATCACGCAGCGCTGAGCCGGGTTCGTGTGTCACGCTGACATTACGCCCCCGCCGTGTATCTCGCACAACTGCACAGGCAGGGCTGATTAGATACACGATAGTTTTCATCATATTCTTCTTCTTTGCGATTCTTCAAAGCACGATGGGCAGCTTCTGGACATCGTTGTCTTTCAGCTTGGCTTTGAAGTGTTTGGTAGAATTCGCAGGCAACACCAAGTATTACCTGACAGGGGTCGCGACGTGAACGCTTCTACCTTGACCCCCTTCATCATATTGAATGTATAGAAGTCTGATGCAAAGTAAACATTGGATTTTGGAGGACGACTCGGCGCGAGGAAACCGCGGATGAGGCAGCCAAGCGGTTTGCCAGTGCCAACATATTAACACACACTGCGTGCTATATATTGCGATGTTATCGGCCAATTCATTAACGAGTGTGTTTTTTTAAGTTGATCCAGCAGGTTACACAAAAAGTGTGTGCAATGTATTACTATGGCTGTCATCACAGCAGAGTTCACAAAGCATCACACCAGTGCACTCCACAAATTCGAAGTAACCACGACACAGGTTCTAATACGTGCTGTTCTCTCGTAAAACGTAATGACAGGTTTTGCAAGGTTGTTTCAAATGTAAGACATGCCATGCCGGCTTCTATCGGCATGCCACTGATGAATCACACTATTTTCACCAAGAATTTTCAGTGGTTAAAAAGCGGATGTTTCCAGCTCACAGCGTGTGTTTTTTTATTGTTTCAGAAAATTACGTTATATTTTGATACTAAAATAATACAGCAGCTATGTGTGGATTTGCTTCACTTTCCAGGCATTGAAAGACGAGATCAAGGGAATGCACGGACTGCGAATATTCACCACGGTTCCAGAAGAAAAATCTTCGTGAGTGTAAGCTGCTGTTATCATCAGGCTTGTGTTCCTATGCATGTGTGTTGCTGCCACATTGTGCATTTGAAATGTTAGAGAATTTGTAGACGCTTACTTACAGGGAAAAAAATAAAGAGAGAAAATGAAAGCCTTTTTTTGCAGCTGAAACACCTGGGCTGTCATGTCCTGAATAGACGGCTCGTATTCTCACATTGCTATCCCAAATAGGCAACTTGTTACCTCTGATCTGTGCATAGGAATAGGATCGGAGTCGTAGGACGGGGTGTCCTAATTTAGAAAGATGATTTGTTAACATTGATATGACTTTAAAAGGGGCTTGCGATCACAGCTTAAACATGGCTTTGTTAATCCCTTTTTCAAACAGCACATGTTGGCAGCATCAAACTCTATATGCAAAAGCGTACTCGTACATGTTCCACTGAGTCACTTGTTATCTGCCGGATTGAAACAACATCGTCCTAACCTTGCGTTTCTCAGAATAATAATGTTACTTTACCTTTGCCCATAATCTATGAACGTTGGCAAGGATTTATGTACTGTAATAATAAACCATTATATTTGTATTTTCTGAAAGGAAATTGAGAACAATTTGCAAGTCCCACTGTAGTATAAAAATATAGATAGTAACCTGTAGTCTGGAAGAAATGTCGTTTTGACATTGCGTTTCTGAGCATTCTCCATAATCGGGTAAACAAACATGCGGGCCTAATTGCTATAGATTCTTCAAAGGACTTCGTGTGTACCTCTTGAAAACATTTTTGAGCAATGCCTGGTTGCCTTTATATTCATGATATTCTTAGTATCTTTTTAAAAGGCAAAACGTGTCTCGAGTTATATTAGTATTGTCACTGGGCACATCGATAAAGAGGAAGATGATGTTTGTAAATTGAGGTTGTAGGCAGGGCAGAGCTTGCCTGTGGAATCATTGTGTATGTTCTGTTGTGGCTATGCCTCCTAAGAAATTGGAAATACCAATCTCAGAGATTCATGTCGCCAGTACATCAAGCCCGCAGCACGCAACTGCACTGCGGGCTTCGACGTAAGCATATTAGTCTCGAGTGTGTTTCATCCATACGGAGTGGCGTCTATACATTTTCTTTGGTTATGAATCTATTCAATTCCATTGGAACACAACATTGCATCAACCTCATAACATATTTCAATGAGGGAATAAATTACGCACATGCCCATAGATTTCTGTTGTATTCTCCGTGATTAGAGATACATTTTTCTTTGTGTTTTTGTGAAAAGATTTTCTGTCACGTGTTTTGCAAATTTAACATTGTATCACTCAACCCGGTATTGCGCTGGGCATCAGGACCTCAAGTTAAGTTTCTGCACGTAGAGGTGGTTCAATAAGGGCTAATACAGGCAACCAAAATTAAAACCACACATTAAATTGCGGCAACTAATTGACATTGGCAAAAGGATCGTTGAATGTGCCAGGCGTGTAGAGAATCTCTGAAGTTTGTCGGAAACATCGTCTACAGTGAAACTTGCACCACAATGTGAATCTTAAGACACGTTTTGGTCAGATGCCAACAACGTTTTAACGTGGTCAGAATGAAAGCCTGCATATTCCCCTTTTAAAAGAGTATACAGACATTTTTAGCACCTGGTGAAAGACGACCATGTCCAGCAGCTAGCCATCGTGCTTCGAAGAATTGCAAAGAAGAAGAAGCACCTGGTATTTTTTTTATAAATCGCCAATTAATTCAATTCCTTCGCTGCAGTCTTCCTAAGGTTGGGAATATATAATGTGATCCAAATGAAAGTCTGACTTTAATTTCCCATTCATTATGCCATCTTTTCATTATACTACTTAATATCATAATGTGCGTAATTATGCGCAACTTATTAGATGGCAAAATTGTGAGAGCAGGCACAAAGGTTTTGGCATCTTCTAATGGGATTTTTTTTACGTTTGCAAAGCTTAATATTCTCTAACACCCATATAAAATAACCTTGTTTTATTCGTATTAGATTGGCAATTGAATCAACACATTTAAGGCATTACCAGTAAGAAGTCTTGTAACCTGATGTTTTATGCACTAATGTTATAGAGAGCTGATAATTTTCAGGCCACGGTATGAAAGGGATATATTTAACATTGAAATAGACAGCCTGGCTGTGAAACGCACAAACTTGTATTCGGAATCGCGAGTTGCTCAAAAACATGTTTGTACTTCTGTATGATTTGCTGTTAACTGAAATGTCAAGTCTTGTACTTGTGTATCGATAAACGTTCTCACATGCTTGATTGAAAGTTAACTTAAATCACATAATTGCTTCTGCAAAATGCGTTTGTTTTTCTAACCGGTGAAAAGTGTAAATGTTAGACAACCATCGGTGTATTTTAGCAATATATAAACATCATTTGCTCCCATTTTGAAGAGTGATTTAATTCACACGCTTGTGTATGAGATGTTTACAGTGGTAGCTAAACACTTTTTCAGTTGCTAGCACAGGTAAGAAACGCGTTTGCCTTATTTCCGACTAGCTATGATTTTAACATTGGTCAGGAAGTGAGAACGTTGAGTGTTGCCTGCGTATGCATTTAAATGCAGTTGACGTTGCACTGTGCTCCCGCTACCTTTCCGCTCTGATGATTCAACATCAATCGCGTTTATTTTATGTGATTATAACAATCTGCATGCTGAGCAGCACTTACCGCTGGTTTTCTAAGCAAACGATTGTTTTCAATCAATGTTGCTGCTGGTGTGAACATACATTAACAAGATAATTGATGCTTGATGTGTGTTTATAACTATATATGAATGGATGACAAATGTTATCCTGTGAGGACATCTGACACTAAATCTCACGTTACAATTATAGAACTACACTTAAAAAACGCTCTACTTTGAATTGCCTACAGTTCTTAAAATAATTAACTTAAAGCACTGGTTCTGACATCACAACACCAACGAAGCACGGGAGATGTTATTCACGTGAAACAAATGTTCAATACGTGATCCTTGTGCATCCAGTTACCATTTGTAAACATCTGAATTTTACCATAACAGCAGCTGTGATGTCTGTCTGCAATTGCTCAACCATATGTGCATTATTTCTGTACACACCGGTAATAAACTCCCAAGATTGACATGTTCCCCGTGACATCAAATTAATTTCTGTAAATTAAACGCTTGAATAAATGTGGGCAGTTCAAACTAGTGCGTTTTTTTATGACCCTGTATATGTTTTCATCCTTTGGTATTGGGGTTGCTATGTAGCCTAATAGCCAATGTCCTCGCCGTTGAGTCCGTTTGAAAGTTGTATTGTTTGCTACCAACAATTTCTGCAAGGAATTATCTAAACGCACTGCTGTAAGGTGGACATGAAGCGTAGATCATGTGTGCCATTTTCACAGTACAAACCCCATGTTTTAAAATAATCTCCAAATCGGTCGCATTTCAAAAACAATATAATTGCCCCAAGACAATTATCTATCACATTGTCTGTGGGGTGGCATGGTGAGTAGCGCTGCCGCCTCACAACAAGAGGCCCTCGGGTTCGAATTCCGGCTCGGGTGCCTTTCTGTGTGTAGTTTGCATGTTGTCCTCGTGTCGGCGTGGGTTTTCGCTGGGCACTCCGGTTTCCTCCCACAGTCCAAAGACTGCATAGGTTAATTGGCCAGCGGACTAAATTGCCCCGGTACCCTGTGATGGACCGGCGTCCCATAATGGGTATAGCCCTGCCTTGCTCCCTGTGTCTGCCGGGATAGGCTCTGGCTCTCCGCAACCCTGTACAAGATGAAGCGGTTTCTGACAATGAATGAATATTGCCTGTGGACATTTTAAATGAGACACTTTTTTCCAGGCAATACCCCTTTCTCAGCGATCGGCTTGTGTGCATTCCAATAGCAGAGTCATAGTTTCGTGTTCAGTGCGCAGAGTAGCATTGATATTTTCTGTTGGTTGACACATGGTATCGGTGTATATGTGTTACACTTACAGATGGTGCTAAATTTCAATAATCCTTCATGCCATTTTGCTTATACATTATATATCGTGTTTATGTTTTAGAGTTGAAGACCTTAAAACGTGATTCATGCCTGTGTTAAGGACAAGTTTAAATGCTCTAAAACATGTTTTTTTTCCACTCAAAATTGTTATGCATTGCTTTCAAACACTGGACAAGGCGAGTCAATAAAAATGGTCACGTGACCCCCGATCTCTCGCTTACTTTCCTAATACGCCACAAATCTGCAACACGGCCTCGCCGTGCCTGTGTGCGAGAATACATTTCGCGAATGTACTTTTTCGTCAGCCCGTCACTCTAATCCATCGATGACATTTACATAACCGAAAGGTTATCACCCGTTATGCCTGTGATTCTCTGCACAGCGGCACGTAGCCACCCTCCATTGTACCACAAATCTCCCTGCAGCAATCGGGTCAGGAGTCAAGGTGGCTCGTATGAGGCGCTCACCCCTGAACCAGCGGTGTAAATACCACAGGCGCACGGCAGAGGGTTCCTCCAAGCGCTGAGTAGCACTGCCGCCACACAGCAAGAATAACCTGGGTTCAATTCCAAGCTCGGGTACCTTTCTATATGGAGTTTGCATGTTTTCCCCGTGTCCGTAAGGGTTTTCGCCGGGTACTGCGGTTTCCTTCCACAGTTCAAAGACATGCTGCCGAGGTTAATTGTCCTTACTAAATTGCCCCCGGTACGCCGAGATGTTGTAACTACATTGCTCAACGATTCCTGCCAGCTTGTTTTATTAACCATGAGAATATAAAGCTGAGCTAATCCCCAACCAGGGATGGAACTCGAGCCTTCCAACCGCATCCTGATAATCCAAATCAGTGTTATATCAAATACAAGAAAGCTACAGCTGAAGCATTCAAGAGCCGCGCGTACATCCGAGTGGTTCGGTAACTCAGGAGACAATGTGTTCAGTTCGACCTCATGAATGACATTGGGAGATCTTATGATTGACTTCTGGGATATTTTCTGAAGCGATGTGTTGCTCTGCCCTCCACTGAAATAGATTAAAAACGTTTTATGCCTTGACAGCATTGCCACAATTGAGTTATAATTGTTTTTTTCACATCAAGCCCTCTTGTAGATACACACGGGTATACGGTTTAAACTCAGACAACTGTATGGCATTACGACCAAGGACAACATCTCATTGCCATCAGCTGCTGTATCTGTTCTCATCAATTATCATTACTTCAAGGAATAGCCTTTGACAGTAATATATATCTTTTTCAACCCTTCCACAGTCAGTTAACACGCATCACGGCCGTAAGAATGGAGCAGGATTATTACTTCTATCACAAGAATATGTTTTATCCTCGGTGTTCCCCTGCCTTGCGCCCTTTGTCTGTCGGGATAGGCTCCGGCTCACCACGACCCTGTACAGGATTAAGCGGTTTCTGAAAATGGATGGATGTTATACCACAATAAGTCGTGAAAGCAGTTAGCAAGCTGATGACTGATTAAGTGTTAAATGCGCGTGGTTTACGTGCGTACATAAAACCTGCACGACTCGTGGCGACGCGCGCTATTTATTACCGTACGGACGAATCAACATCTAAGTGCACGCGTGAATTTATAGAGGAAAAACAATTCGCGTGGCGACTTGACTGATCATGGGTGCAGAACTTGTTTTATTTTTCATGAGGGCCAGCCAGTTCCTGACAAAATAACCAAAGGGCCAAAAACTGGTCACAACCGCCGCACCCCCTCCTCCCCCCCTTGTAGGCACACAGAACATTTACTGTATGCTATAGCGGTATAGGCCTGTGTCAAAATACCAGTGTATTGCAACATTGTCCAAAAATCAATGAAATTGTTTTCAATATAATTTCATTGAACCCGTGTCCGCGTGGGGTTTCGCCGGGCACTCCAGTTTCCTCCCACAGTCCAAATACACGCTTCTGCATAGGTTAACTAGCCTGCTGACTAAATTCTTCCCGGTAACCTATGATGGACTAGCGTACCATCCTGGGTATATCCCTGCCTTGCGCCTTGTGTCTGCCGGGATAGGTTCCGGCTAACCGCAACCCTGTACAGGATTAAGCAGTTTTTGACAATGAATAAATGCATTTTTTTGTATTCTTTACGAGCCGGATCAAATGAATTTCCGGACCTGACCTGACCCGGCACTGTATGTTGTGCACCCTGGCTATAGGTGGATCCTGTTATCCATGTTTATCCTCGCAAATCACTCCGTTTATCCTAGCAACGACGCACGGATAAACACGGATAAACACAAATAATAGGGTCTTTGCTGCCACTTGAGCGACAGCAAAGCAGTCTGATGATATAAAGTAGAAACTTTCCAAAGCTGTTCTCTCGGGACATGCGTCCTCAGGCGCCCTGAGGATGCCTCCACCGTGGGAAGCAAAACATTGCGAAGGAGAGAGGGAGCGCTTGACACGGCTATCCCGAAAGAACATCTGTTAAAAGCTGCTCCACCGACTTTTGTACGCTTTTTAAATGCATAAATTGGCATCTGTCGAACATCTGGGCACCTCTATCCGAGGAGAAGAGAGCGTTTGTACAAAACGTAACCGGGAGACTCTTTCCAGAAGCAAATTACTTTCCTTGAGATTAACAGACCAGGATTGTTCCATGGGCTGGAGCACTGGCTACATCCATGCTTGCACGTGGCATATTCAAGATCGACGGCACAGGATATTACATGTGGGTGTAAAATTGCTGAATCCATTGTCACCCCCTTTGATATCCCTCCCTTCTTTGTGCTGGGGTGTGTTGGGTTTTCATAACGTGACGCGCGTATTACTGGGTTTCCTCTGCTCCACGCTCGCTATCTGTCACATCGAACGCAACGTTTGAAGACACGAGCTTTGGGGGGATTTTCCACATGGCATTAGCCTCACTCTCAAGGTCACCTGCATATAGGCCGCTATCTGCATACGTCTCGTTTTCTCGAGTGTCCCATCATCATTAGCAGTGCCCACTCAAACTTATACTGGGTCGCGGGGAGCCGGAGCCTATACCAGCAGATACAGGGCAGTGTGGGACGCGCCAGTCCATCGCAGGGCACCGGAGGCAATTTAGTTAGGCCAATTAACCTGGGCAGCAGCAGCAACGGCATGTAATAGACTGTGGGAGGACACTGGAATACCCGGAGAAAACCCACGAGGACACGGGGAGAATATGCAAACTTCACATCAAGGCACCCCAGCCGGGAATCGAGCATACTCGGGCAGGACCTTCTTTCTGGGAGGCGCATATGTTCCCACTGTGCCACCCTGGCTCCTTAATATGTAGGTGACCACAGAGTTTAAGGTGGGGGGGGGAATGTCGTGCCAGCTCATCTCGTGGATGCCTTCCCCACTCGCCTGGTTCCTCTCGCCTCTGAGTCGTTCTCTCTCTTCAACAGTGAGCGAGTGCTGTGCGGCTTACTCCAAGTTAAATTATTATTTTAAAGCAAAGGTCACAGGAAGACTTTGGGTCAGATGGCAAGATGAAATCCAAAGGATTCGGACGCCGCGGCTATTGGACAGAAGCAACTAAGGAACGCAAGCAATGGGAAGAACATTGTGAGAGACCTTTGCGCAAAAGTGTAAAATGACAGGCCGACTGCAAAAACATGTTAATTTCTGTAAAAAAGGTCACCATTTTAACACTCATGCCTCTGAGACTCGGTCACAAATTATTAAAACTTTACCCTTTCATTATTGATTTAGCTTGCCACTCCCCTCCCCGCGTAAGACACGATAATATTTAAGAGCAGTTTTCGAATTGGAACTCTCTTTACAAACCCTGCAGACGCTAGATGTAAGTTCCAGCGAAACGTCGGTAACATCTTTGGAGGTAAGTGCTGTTTGTGCCCGCTTGATTCTCCAACATATCGACGGGTATACAACACTTATATATATTTTTTCACATGACCTAAACCCTGAAACAGAGCTTTACTAAGGTCACCATACTTATCTGCATATTTGTACGACAATGGAAGTCGTGGGCAATTACCGAGGAGTAATTATTGTTCTCACCACTGCTCACGTTAGGATGACATCGCGTCCTGATTTCCGTGGCTTCTTCAGGAATTGCGGATATCGTCTGCTCGTTATTCCGCACACGAAACACGCGCAACGCCAATAACGCAGCTCTTTGCATATACATACTAAAACATTCACAATGTATGAATGTGTACACTAAAACAATGCAGACATACACTGTGGGTATATGGTGAGAAATTTCAAATAATTCAAGGTTTTCTCATTTGTATGATACGTGCATATCTTAATTGGCCCAATGTCAGTCCTTTCACGATCTCACGCAATTCTCAAATGTCCCGTGACCCCCACGAAATGGTTCATTTCAGTAGAGGCTGCTGCATTGGCCTCTTTCAAATGAAAACATTGAGTTCTAATGCAGGCTCGGGGCATTGCTCTCCCTTGTTATTAATCCATTCTCGCACAGGGTATGTGTGGTGTATCCAATTAATGAGGAGACAGCATCTGCCGAGATCGACTTGAAAACAAAAAATCTCCGCTTTAGAGTTGATTGTGGTTTGTGACGAGTAGCTGACGCCTGCCCCTCTCGTGCACGCGGAAATTCAAGCTGTTCATGAAAGTTTGCACGGCTCGATGCATGAGAATTGCTGTTAAAAGCTGCTCTTTCGGGATAGCCGTGTCGAAGGTTTCCTTCTCTCTCCTTCGTGATGTTTCACCTGGCACGTTGATGATGCCTCCAGCGTGGGAGCGTGGGAGGGACGCTCGACATGGCTATCCTGAGAGAGCAGCTCTTAAGAACAATTCTCAAGATATTTAACCAAAATCACGAAATAGTTTACTGGAGCCAATATGATTCATAATAGATGAATACATATATACTGCATATAAACCATGTTTACTTTGGATAGTTATTGAAAGCAGACCAGGTTTAAAGTGATTGAATGGAGATGGGACGACAGCGGGTTCAAGCACTTTGATATACTGAGCAAATCAATAAAACAGAGCGCGTCAAATTTGCCTGAAAAATCAAGTTTTCAATCGGTGCATTTTGTCCGCTATGTATGACCAGAAACATGGACAGAAATATGGACACTGACAATGAAAATGGAACGGAAACCGCAAAGTGCACAAAAGGTGCGCGATTGGAATTACACCGAGAGAGAAAGAGGGACAGAGAGATCGGAGAACGCGTGCGACGTCATAAACGGGCGCGAGATGGATGTTTGCATCGCAGGATCGCAAGGGGTGACGACCACTTGGGAATGCGTTCAACAGTGGACTGGTCAAGCCCGAGGATAATGATGATAAACAAGGATAATATTGAGTTGATCAAACCACATACACGCTCACTGTATAAATGCAAATTAATATTACCTCCGTCTAGTATTTAACTTTTGCTCATTTTATAGTGTATGGAGTGCAATACCATTCATAATGGGAATACACGAATCGAAAGTCCTGTTTCATTATCTTAGACGGTCTCCCAGTAATGTGCTCATACCTAATCATGGGTTTCCACCACTATGAATTTGCATTTAAAGCGCGTGGTATTCATAACGTTAACTGTTACGGTTTCCAATTTCGCAAAAAAAACATTAACATCACTAAAAAGTGATAAGAGTTGTTTGATAATAGCAACGGTTTATTTTAAAGTTATCAGGGTGGGCATATTTTATTTCAATATCCATCCATCTATCCATTTTCTAAACCGCTTGTCCTGATGAGGGTCGCGGTGGCAGCAGTCCAAGAAAAATTTTTTTATCTGGCCGCCGCCACAATTAAGGAATTTGCTTTCGTCTTTAAACCAAGGCTATCCCGAAAGAACAACTTTGCAAAGCAATTCTCATACATCGAGCCATGAAAACCTACGTCACTACATTTAGTCGTAATGCCAATGTAATAGCTGTGAGGCAGAATTGCTGATTTCCAGGGTTCGAGCCCTGGTGAGCTGCCCATGATCAAATCAGTTATCTAAGTGCATCGTGTTGATGATGTCAGCCCAGCCATCAATGATTACACAACCAACATTCATCATGTAAATTAGATTTTCCACCTAAGTTGGCAGCGATGGTTGAATTTTGGAAACGCGTATCTGATTCTTCTTCTTCTTTGCGATTCTTCGAAGCACGATGGTCAGCTTTTGGACATCGTTGTCTTTCAGCTCGGCCTCGAAGTGTTTGGTAGAATTCGCAGGCAATACCAGGTATTACCTGACAGGGATCGCGACGTGACCGCTTCTACCTTGACCCCGGCGTATCTGATAATGGGTTACAATGTTACAATGCACGAATACATGATTTAATCCAACAAAGTGGTTATTTTAGACGAATAACAATCGTGAGTTGAAATCCCAGTTGCGAATCAGCCAAGCTCACTGCTCTGATGTGTTTTCAGGTCGTACTACAACTTGTCTCGCGAGCTGTCAGACGTTCTCACTCCACATGCTGGGGGCTTTTTCAGGAGGACTATTTCCAGGATGGGACGCCAGTCCATTACAGGGCAGCAGGGCCAATTTAGTCAACAGACCAACAACAGCATGTCTTTCGACTGTCAGAAGAGACCATAACACCTGGCGAAAAACTACGTGGACGTGGGGAGAACACGCAAACTCCACACAGAAAGGCACCCGAAAGGGAATCGAACTCAGGTCCTTCTTGCTGCGAGACAGTAGCATTACTCTCTGCGCGACAGTGCCGCTCAGCCCTAGTGTATTAACATGTTGAATTCCTCTTCCGTTGGCGTTTGTCACGTCATCGTCCAAGGCAATGCATCCCCGATGTACGGCACAAACCACGGATATTTAATGAGAAACTCCACTCGCGCTTAACGCTGACTAAATCACACCGAGCACAAACGCTTTCATGAAATACAAATTAGATGATCTACATACACCACCACATTTCAGCAGAATCGTAGCTGAATCAGAAATCCAATTTTCTGTGTGTCTGATATCTGATGTTGTCCACATTTTGTGTTGGGCGGCCGGGTGGCTAAGCAGTGGTAGTTTCTGCACCGCATAGAAACAAGGTTCTGTCCGAGGCGGTTCGATCCCTGCCCTTGGGTGCCTTTCTGAGCGGAGTTTGTGTTCTCCCCCTCTCTCCTCTGTTCTGCGTGGGTTTCCTCGAGGTTCTTCGGTTTCCTCCCACCGCTAAAAAAAACACTCATTAATTAATGGGCCGATACCATCGTAATATATAGGACGTAGTGTTTGGCGGGTTGGCGCTGGCTGACCGTGTACCTGCCTCCCCCTCATATTCTCTGCAGTTTCCTGCAGTGCCTTGGGACCTCTGGGTGAAAGGCACTTTATCATGTAATAGACTATTATTAGTGGTATTATGTTTTTCTTGGTGAAATGCATTACGAGGAGCACATTGTGCGAAATGATGCCATCACAAACGTATTTGCGTCAGAGCAGAAAAACTGGCTGCATTTATGCCCAATTGAGTCATTTTACAAACTATGAGCATCACCACTGAGTCCCCTAATGCTGCTGTTTGCCTCTCCTTTGTCTTTCTGACTTTAACGCCACGAAAGAATCATCAGCCACTCAACTTAAAAGCCATCGCAAGATGTCATATTGGCCACGATTCGAAATACAATCTCGTTTCGCAACGTTTCAAAAATCTATCGTTCACTTTTACTATTTTAATTGCAAAGAGCTCTCTCTCCTCGATCATTGGATATTGTTTTTTTCTCGTGGCTCTGAGTCACCAGTGGAAATGTTACATTACCATGCCAGGGTTCACTCCGTGTGCAGGAGGACCATCCCAGGCTTCCGATTGTTACTGTTGCTGCTGCGCGGGTTTGTTAAACGGTTGGAATTCGTGTACGGCACAATGTCCGACGTTTCCGCTCCCCGTTTTGGGTTCTTCTTTAAGAACTGAATTTGGCTGCTTACAATCTCCGTCGTTGCACTTTCTCCCCCGTGTCCAACGAGAGAGAATTTCACGACCGTGCAAGCACATGGCATTGGGCCCCCCATCATCTCAGACTTGCTGCTGTCTCTGAGGCTAGCTTGGTGCCCGCTGGGGTTGTGAGGCCAGCGCCACTTTTTGGTTCCTGCGTCTCGACCCTGTTGTCTGACTCCATCACTCTGACTCAGAGGTGAAAGCAAGCCGGTACGGTCAAGTACGGTCTACCGGCAAGAAGGTGGACGAAGCGTTCAGGACAGTAAATGATAATACGATGCATAACGGGCGCAAATTGCACACCTGGTCATGGACGAGACACGGAGGTGCTCGGAAACCCCAGAGCGGGGGAGTCTGCCAGGCGGTCAGCCGGTGCCAACCCGCCAGACTCTGCTTCCTATATATTACGATGTTATCTGCCAATACATTAATTATTTAGTGTTTTTAGTTGTGGGAGGAAACCGGAGAAGCAGGAGGAAACCCACACAGAACAGGTCGAGAATATAATAATAATAATAGCATTTATATAGCGCCTTTCACCCGAGGGTCACAACGCGCTGCACAAAGCTGCAGAGAGAACGACATGTCAACAACAACAGAGCACGGAAAATCAGCAACAATTTTTTTGTTTTGTTTTTTTTTATAATCAGAGCTGTGGAGAGAACAGCATAACAACAACGGGGAGACAGAAAACTGAGAGTCAAGCGATAGCAACGAATCATAAGACAAAGGACAAAATAAAATACAACCGGAAAACAATCATAATAATTCTACAACAAGCAAGGAGGGAACAAATGTCCCCTAGCAGACACAGCTCGGAAGAGAAAGAGAGAGAGAGAGAGCCAACATCTCGGCACGGCACCGATAACCCACTCCAACAATCCAAGCCAGAGGAAGGAACGAATGCTCCCAAAAAACTCCACACAGGCGGGAATCGAATCGCCTCAGGCAGGACTTTCTGTGAGGCGCAGATGTTACCGCCGCATAGACACCCTGCCACGCATGTGTGAAAGGCGGCTGTGATGCGACCGTACCGTTAAGAAACGTATGCTACTTTCACCCCTGCTCCGACTATATCTTATATTTTATGTCTGTTAAACTTAGTGGAAATGGTCCCCATTTGCTCTGTTTGACTAATTTGATAATTTTTCTTTTTGCAGTAATTACATTCTATTTCACGATTGGTTTCTGTATCGTACAACCTCTATTGTGTACATGATTATAACCCACGAGAAACAATCATGAATCATAATATTAGTCGTACATGCCCATGTGTGATATTATAATTCGTGCACGTTAAAATTTCAAAAGGTACAATTTCATTTCTTTACTTTAGCTTTATAAAAAAGTGTATTTAATTATCCACAACTATAGTCCAAAAATGTTACGTTTAGTCCACTAACACATGCGCAGAGACGCACGCGCATGCGTAATCTACGCGGTTTCCATTTACTTGCTAAAGTTTGCAATTATTTTGGCAAAAACATTGCAAATGTCCACGTAACTAACCATGCGGCAAATAGCCTAAGTGGCGCATCATGACGGTTCCGACGCAGAGCACATTGCGAGCCACGGACGTTCAACAAAGGCGGCAGCAGTGATTCACTGCGCCCGACCTGAAGCCGTCCCGTGTATTCACGGTATCGATACATGGATATTAATCTTTAAGGTGTACATAACATCTACACTAACGACACTAACGATCGGCCAATGGACCAGAATACTGAACGACACTAACGACCAGCCAATGGACCAGAATACTGAACGGTTCATCTATGCCGACGACCTCTGTGTAACATCCCAAAAGAGTACGTTTGAAGCAGTGGAAGCAAATCTCACCTCAGCCCTAGATGAGGCTACGCCTCTACTATGAGCGCAACCACCTGCATGCCAACCCAGCGAAGACTCAAGTCTGCTCTTTCCATCTCAGGAATCGTGAAGCCAACCGACCTCTTAAAATCAAATGGTCTGGAACACCACTTGAGCATGAAAACCTACATCCGTAGTGTGTGTGTTCTCCCCCAGTTCTGCGTGGGATTCCTCCGGGTTCTCCGGTTACCTTGCGAAACTAAAAAACTATTGGCCGATAACTTCATAATATATAGGGACGCAGTGTCTGGTCGGTTGGCGCCATCTGACCGCGTGGCTGCCTCCCCCCCACCTCTATGCGGTTTCGCGCAGCGCCCTGAAACCTCTGGGTGAAAGTCCATCCATCCATCCATTTTCAGAAACCGCTTAATCCTATACAGGGTCGCGGTGAGCCGGAGCCTATCCCGGCAGACACAGGGCGCAAGGCAGGGGAACACCAAGGATGGGACGCCAGTCCATCGCAGGGCGTCTGGGGAAATTTAGTCAGTACGCCAATTAACCTGGCAGCATGTCTTTGGACGGTGGGAGGAAACCGGAGTGCCCGGCGAAAACCCACGCGGACACGGGGAGAACATGCAAACTCCACACAGAAAGGCACCCCGAGCCGAGATTCGAACCCGGGACCTTCTTGCTGTGAGGCGGAAGCGCTACCCACTACGCCACCGTGCCGCCCTGGGTGAAAGTCGCTACTATGTAAAAGTTTAAATGTATTCTTATTATTACAGTGAAGGTTTTCCCCACATTGTCGAACACATTAATGAGCCGCAGGGGAGTAATCAATCAGCAGCGTCTCCGTTGCGCCGCTGTGCTAAGAATAAATGCCGCTAAGATGCGCACAACATTAGGGCTTCAAAACACGTCACTGGACGGGGGGGGATGGATATTGACCCTCTCCTGTGTGCCCTGTCATATTCCCAGCATGTCGTGAATGAACCTCTCTCTTCAACACCTGCTGTAATGAAGCATCACGGCATCACTGCCCTGAAGAATGACATAAATAATAATCCATCCATCCATTATCAGAAATCGCTTAATCCTGTACAGGGTCGCGGTGATCAGGAGCCTATCCCGGCAGACACAGGGCGCAAGGCAGGGCTATACCCAGGATGGGACGCCAGTCCATCACAGGGCACCACATAAACAATAATGCCGCCTCACAGCAACAAGGTTCCGGGTTTGTATGCCGGCTCGGGTGCCTTTCTGCGTGGAGTTTGCATGTTCTCCCCATGTCCGCTTAGGTTTTCGCTGGGCACACCCGGGCAGAAGTGGACACGGGCAGAACATGCAAAACTCCACACAGAAAGGCACCCGAGCCGCGAATTAAACCTGGGTCCTTGTTGCTATTAGGCAGCAGCGTTAATCGCTACGCCACCGTGCCACCCACATTATTCTTAAGATTATTTTACCAATTTGTTTTATAATTGTTTGGCACGTGAGAGGAGAACCTCAATACCAGAGGAAACGTAGGGGAGAATAACACAAAAGGCTACAGAGATGGATTTATAATAATTATTGGAGGGAGGTTAGACACTTCAAACTCATGCAAATCCACCATCCTCTCAGCTCTCAACCGAAGAGGTGTAGATAAAAAGACGCACGGATAACTTAACATAAAATGTATATTAAGGCAGCGTAATTTTTAGTCCGTTTATTATCAAATCACGTAAGTAAACTAGTGGATTGCTGTTCGAGATTATTACATTCTAATACTGAAAACTGTATCCGCAGTTTAATTCGTGAATTGACGTTCTTGATTATGACATTCAACTGAATATTTGAAATGTACTACTGAAAACTGTATAAATGTTTTAATAAATGGATTGATGCTCTCGATTTTGACATGAAACTCAATTTTTCAATACTGAAAACGTTATCAGCATCCATTGTGAGTGTATTTTATGCATTCTTGAAACGCGCATGCTACGGTATGTGTGCCGCTGTGTTATGTGATAATGGTTTCTTAATGAATGTCTGCCTACAATCCTGAGGCTTTTGTTGCGGTATTTTTCTACGAATTTACATACGTACTATGTATCGGAATACAGTGCTATATTTGTACTTGTTGTTATTTATTAATGTCTCTATGATGCTCCACATATATAATGCAAGTGTTGATTTATCTATGTGGCCGCCTGCGATATTTATTTCCTCCGTTTCCCATGTGCGAAAGCAATTCATGCAAGTGTTTGAAGCGCTTTTTGACACTCGTACATATGTATGCAAGTGGTTATGCACGTAAATGCGGTTATCGATTCATTACATATGAATCATTCACTCACACCATCATTCATTCGAAAGTGCATTTGTGCATTCGGATTGGTGTGTTTGCTGGTGTCCGACACCGCTTTGTCTCGACAGTGACGACTCTACCCATGCAAAACCTCGAGTTGCTCTTAAGTTTCAAATAAAATAAAAACATATTTTTATCTGGGTGGCACGGTGGCGCGGTGAGTAGCGCTGCCGCCTCAAAGAAAGAAGGTCCCGGGTTCGAATACCGGCTCGGGGGCCTTTCTGTGTGGAGTTTGCACGTTCTCCCCGTGTCCGCGTGGGTTTTCGCCGGGCACTCCGGTTTCCTCCCACAGTCCAAAAACATGCTGCTGCGTAGGTTAATTGGCCTGCTGACTAAATTGCCCCCAGTGCATTGTGATGGACTGGTGTCCCATCCTCGGTATAGCCCTGTCTTGTGCACTGTGTGCCGGGATAGGCTCCTACCCCAGCCATCCTATACAGGAGCCTAAACATTTCACTGTCACACACAAGGGAATGGAACTTTAGCGTGAGGACACTACTTTGTTATTTGTTGGTGACTTTTTCCAAGCAGATCGTCACTAAGGATACCGATTAGGATGTCACAGAGCAGCCCGCAACAAGTCCGTGGCACGCGGTCAGACGACTGGCGTAATGCTCCCAAGCTGAGCATTCCAGAAGCAGGATGATGCTGGTGATATTGGTTTCGTGTCATGAAATGGCATTTTCTTTTAGAACCCTGCAGCCAGCAGTGCATCACCCGGTGTGAGACAGCAGCGCCATAAGACGTTGTCAGAGAAATGCTACAGGATTCACTGCAGTCGGCCTCTTAATCCACATTAGACACCCACTGCACAGTGCTCGTCACATGCCAAACAAGCAAAACAAATAATGTAAGAGCTGGAATTTTTGACAGATTAGATGGAAATGTGACGGCATTTTGCGCAATTATTTGCGACTGCGCTTAGACAAGCAATTCACTGCGCTTGACAACGCGCTTTAATGATGTGTTTTATTCTCAGATTTTCTTGAAACATTACAATTTGAAGTAATTACCATATCAACCAGCTGGAGTTTGGTTGTTTTCCCACTGTTGCCATCAGGATGTCACGTTTGGGTCTATTTAGTAACAGACCAATACACACTGTCCTGCCACGCAGCATTACGTGAACATTTTTTTTTTAAACACACGCACAACCGTCATACCGCAATTGTCAATGGTTGCACAAGCACAGATAACATAAACTCATTCGTCAATAAGACTGCGCCTAAAGAGTACAAATATAATAGGTGACATTTCTGGAAATAGCCCTTCTTCAAAGATAGAGAGGCCCATTGACAAATGTGTTGAGTATTTTTTAAAATATATTTCTCATGCTTTTCAGACATACAGCAAGCAATGCCCCAAAGACCCCCTATATTAGCCTTAACAGACTGTAGGGACAAGTGCTGTTAGCGAGCACCTATGAAGGTCGACACGGCACAAGAGGGGGTGGGTGACCAGCATCACGCCCGGCCGCCTTTGTCTCCCTAGTGGCGATGTTTACACACCGCACTAGGTACTCATTTGAGGCTGAGTCGACCTAGGGGAGGCCCAGGACCGGTTTCAGAAAATCGTCACTGGTGTTGGCCGTGAGCGGGATTCGAACTCGGGTCGCCAGATTCGTAGCCCAGTGCGCTAACCACTGGGCTACCGCTCCCCACAAGCAATGCCCCACCCCCTCCCACAGCAGCATCCAGACACTAAATCAGTTGTTGTGCAGTGGGGAAAATAAAATGCATTCAATTTTGTCCACCAATTGTGATGCAGGCAGACAGCCATTATCATCAACAGATGTTAATGCCGCGTGGTGGTCTTTTCAAATCCATACAAAACATATACAGGGGGGTTTTCGGGGCAAAGAGGGTTTTCACTTGAAAGGGCACGATTATTGGAAATACATTGCCAGGAAAATGTGTGCTATTATTTGGGTCGGACGCATGCTCTTGCATACAAATGCACGTCGACACACACGCACACACACGCCATTTACACGAAGTATGAAGATTCACCAAACGCACAAACTGCTGAAAATTAATTCATTCATTGTCAGAAACCGCTTAGTCCTGTATAGGGATGCTGTGAGCCGGAGCCTGTACCGGCAGACACAGGGCGCAAAGCAAGGCTATACCCATCATGAGACACCAGTCCATCGCAGAGCACCAGTGGCACTTTTGTCAGGCCAATTAACCTAGGCAGTCTTTGGACTCTGGTAGGAAAACGGTTCATGTTATTTGCAAGTATCGTCATGAATGCTAAATTAATTGGCGCTAGTTGTGAAACGTGCCCTTAAACTTTAACGCTGATTTGATGCTAATGGATAAATGGACAACTTAACACGGTAAATATTATTCTGCCATATTCCCTTTGATTCACGTCATACATTAATAATGTACAAGCGAGGAAGACCACATTTGTGAGGATCTGCAAAGACAGTTCGATTGGAAGCGGAGCAGTTTTACGGCGACATTTGCATACATTTGTAATCATCCCCATAACGGCTTGTGATGTTACATAATGTAATAGGAAGTGAAACCACATTCATAGAGATCAATGCAAAAGTGCCTTCTCATCAACGCTGCCATTGTGTGCCGGCGAATGAGCACGCCGCACGAATTGTTCGTCATTCGTGAAGATCCGACGGCGAAGATTGAGATGGTTTGAACAAAAGGGCAACCTACGGTTTGTGTTCAAAATAGATGTAAAAATGAATGCGATGGTTTTTTTTGTTAGACGATGTTATATAACCACGTGTGCTTTAAGTGGGCAAAATGTTTTGAGTAAATTTACGGACGCATCAGTCATTGGAGTCCCAAAGCTCATTTTCAGAGCTAATTAAACCATTTGAATATGTGTGAAAACCATTTGACTTTGTGTTAAAAGAAATAAAGAGAACAAACAAGAAAAGGTTTACCCTTTCTGGAACTAATATAGGTGTTCAGATGGTCAAATACTAAACAGACACCTTTTTACAGCGTGTAAAGTTTGCAATAACCACACATGCTTGTGGTAATATACGCAAACAATATGCCTTGATAATGTTTGCATTGTGCTTGAAACTGATCAGCCCTCACCAGAGACAGCCTTCTTTATGGCCTGGTCTCAGGCAAAACGAGCTCAAGGACAACGGATATAGCAAGGCATAGATCATATATCAAGGTCGGATCGAGCTGTTATATATACGACTGCCGACTTTGATCCAGGTAGACGAGATGAGAGGACACGACTGTCTACCTGGATCAATAATTTTACCGGGCGCAGATTTGACTTCATTGCGATTTGCACGATACGATTAATATCGTATTTTTGGTTGATCCAAATGCTGGGCGGATTTTAAAACATCATATTTCGTCCTTTCATACCGGGATTTGTTGTTGCACGTTTCCGATTGTTGACCAAAGCATTTTACCCGAGTGCCATGTGTATCTGGCACGTCGTTTCTCTCTCCCGTCATGATCACAGGAAACATCCCAACACCACACGCAAAAGGTTAATGCATAACGAGAACACTTAGTTTTTACTTAAGCTGAAAGGAACCGTGGAGCTATGTTGCTCTTTTTAGCAGGTGTCCAGGAGGGAGGGCTAGTCAGGAAAATTAACCTAGACAGTGTGTCTTTGGACTGTGGGAGGAAGCAGGAGTACCCGGCGAAAACTCACAGGGACACGGGGAGAACGTGCAAACTCCACATAGAAAGGAACCCGAGCCGGGAATTCAACCTAGGGGATTCTTACTGTGAGGCGGCAGCGCCACTCACTTCGCCACCGTGCTATAGCAAGGTCATTTTAATGAGTTCCGACCACGATGACATTCGGTTCAAAAAACACGGCCGTTACCAATGACGCCGAATAGAACAAATTCAAAGTGCGCAAAACCCGCAATGTTGAAATAATAAGAGGAGCACGTGGGTGTAGAGAAAATACGTAGCGTGATGGCACGATGCAAATTGTTACAAAAAGTGCACTTGGAAGGAACATGTCGTTCGAAGGGATGTTGACTGATGGTCAAAATGTACTGATGTAGGTTTTCACGACTCGATTCACGACGGTTGCTCTTCAGAGCTGTTCTTTCGGGATAGCCGTGTCACTGAGCGATCTCCCTCTCTCCGTCGCGACGTTTCACCTCCCACGTTGATGCTTCCAACGTGGGAGGCGAAACGTCGCGAGGGAGATCGCTCGACACAGCTATCCCGAAAGAACAGCGCTGAAGAGCAACCACGATGGCCAAAACTAAATGACGGATGTGCAGCCAAGGAATGGAATGCATCCGACGTTCACCGAGGAGACGCAGCGATTAAATCAGCTCGTGTACAGGTGGAAACCCTCATCCAGCAGTGGATTGTTCATAGCCGATTCTAACGACAGTCAGTGTCAGTACCTGCTTAATGCTGTACAGAGTCGCGGAGGGATGGAGCCTATCCCAACAGATACAGGGCGCAAGGCAGCGCTATACCCGGGATGAGACGCCAGTCCATCGCAGCGCCCTGGGAGCAATTTAGTCAGCATGCCAATTAAGCTCGGCAGCGTGTCTTTGAAATGTGGGAGGAAACCGCTGAGGACAAAGTGGTTATTAAACGCGGCGTTTCTGATGTCTGTTGTGATGTTCGCGAGTCGCCACTGTGCACACAAAGACAAAGATCGCCCGAATAGACTGATCAGACTGTAGGGTCTAGTGCTGTTAGCGAGCATCTAAGGAAGGTCGACACGGCACACGATGGGGTGGGTGACCAGCACCACGCCCGGCCGTCTTTGTCTCAATGTTTACACATCCAACCAGGTACTCATTTGAGGCTGAGTCAATCCAGGACCGGTTCAGATTATCGTCACTGGTTTGGCCCTGAGCAGGATTCGAACTCGGGTTGGCCAGGTTTGTGGCTCAGGGCGCTAACCGTTGAGCCTACCGCTCCCCAAACCGTGCACACAGCTCAAGAGTGAGAAGCACATTATAATTTTCCTCGAACGCGCACAGAGAACAAACAGACCCCGCTATGACTTCTAAACTAATGTTAGCATAGGCGGAAACATCTCTCGGCACACAACCTATACATTAATGATGCGGAGAAATAATAAACTGGAGAGAATGCCGGCCCGAGTCGAGATGAAACGAGCTATTGGTGAAGGATGCATACAAGGCTGAGATAATGAGCGCCGTGCGAGGCGAGACCACCCCTAGGTCAGCTCCGTGTGCAATATAAAATAAAGATGCCAGAAGTAATCACAGCTTATCAGAATATCAACACATTCTGAATCAGCAATGGAGGCTTCGTTTGTTTAAAGATTCACTTTGCGTCGTTCCGTGCGCTCGCTCGCTCATTCACTAATTCGGTTTGAACAAACACAGCAGCCACCGGGCACGATTTCAGGCACGATAGACGCGTAGCTCACGCAGATTAAAAGCGCATTCACTCCCGTGCATTTCTACGTGTTTGGTTTTCAAAGTAACTCTAAAACATTTCAGGCGGATATCACACGATTAAATAACCAAGAAGCGGAGTTTGCGCGTTCTCCCCGTGTCCGCGCGAGTTTTCTCCGGGAACTCCGAGAACCTTTCAGCACACAGTGGCGCACATGCAGCAGACAGGGCGCCGAATGAGTCGCCAGTCGTTGCGTAGATTGAATATAACTGCAGATAATTGCGGTGCCCTAGTTCAGGTCAGTTAAACATTCGCATAATACTTAATACTGCTTGTCAGTACGACTCTAACTAGAGTGTGCCACCAGTGATTAGCGTTCGAATTAGCAAACGGTGGGGCCGCTGTGAATCTGTAGTCTAAAAAAATGCAGCAAGCGTATTTTTTTTTACATGTATGTCCACAATGTGGGTACCATGTTTGAACCGTTCATCAGCGCAAATTTTACCGCACGCCACCAAGGCGTTTACGTCTCATTTCAGATTTACTTCCCACGTATCGATGATTACTCGTCTGAAACTCTAACGCAATTTCAAATTTAGATTCCCACTTCCACAATCTTCTTCTTTGCGATTCTTCGAAGCGCGATGTTAAATTACAGTTTCCCATTACTTCCACAATGATGAGCACAGGAACCGTTTACGAGCAGGGCACCCAACTTCCAGAGTCGGGCTGCACCTCTGGCTTTGCAAATCCACTGCTAGATGAGGGCCTATCCAGAATATTGTGGTCACAGGGGTTACGAGCAGGTATACGCAGGGCAATTCGTGAAAGTGGTCCGGGAAGAAATGTTTTGATGTCAATCTGGACTTAGCAATGAGAAGCAACATCTCAATAGCTGTTTTTTTGGGATAACCTTATCAAGCGTCCCTCCTTCGTTCAGCACGGCTATACAGAAACAGCAGCTCTTGCAAGCAATTCTTACGCATTGAACCGCAAAAACACCTACATCAATCCGAGAAAAAACATGTTAACGTGCCTCAAGATGAAAGTGTTCGGTCCGCGAGCTCTGATAGACACCAGAACACCCACGCCGCAAATGGAATAACGTTTGAACGGCGTACAAAGATGCATATAAATAACCGTATGCGCGACATTACGTTGAGGCTCAGGAAGATGAGTGTGTCCTGGAGAGGACAAATGCAAATCAAGCATCGCACTGACTACTCGTGATAAAAGCAAGTGCACTAGAGCAGCATGCATTATAAAGTTGGCAGGGGGAGGGAGGGTTGGGGGGTGGAATGGGAGGATGCTGTAACTTGCTTACTCCTTGCTGCTGGGCAACTGTTAGAAAGAGCTACGCAGCTTGAACACAACCTGACCGACGGTGGTCGGCGAGCACCTATCAAAGGCTGCAAAAAGGTGACGTGACCAACAACCACACCCCAGCCGCCTTTGTCTCCCCGGCAAGTGATGTTTACGCACGGCAGCACGAACTCATTTCAGGCTAGGAGGACCCTAGGGGGGGGGGGTGGATGCCTAAGACCAATTGAGATATTCGCCGCTGATATTAATCACGGGCAGCAATTGATCTCGGGTCAGCGTGCTCGTGGGGCACTTTGCCAGCCGCTCCGCCGACAAGTCCACGCGTTCACCGCGCCGCGCGCGCAAAAGGCACTCCAGCGACCCGCGCCCGTATCTCCGTATCCCATCGGATGTATTATAGGAAACCCGAAAACGGATCACGCAACAAAATATCTTCGGTGTCTGCGCCTGTTCAGCCTGGACTGAGATTGTGCTGCGTGTCGTCCCAAGCACCGGCTGCTGCATTGGTTGAGATTTGGAGAGAGAGAGGATCGTATCTTTTCTACCAGATCGGTTGGGGTTTTTTTTTTGTTACATATATATGTGCTTGGTTTAGAGCCCGCCGGAATAATGTACGACCACGTTGGGGGTCGTTCGGCGGTTCGCACTCGATGTGCGTTAGAGATGATGGAGCTGCTCCGAACGTGTTTGCAACTATATCTCTCGGTGAATAACAGTCTCTCGTTCTAATTCCTGGAGATGTGTAAGTGAACTGTGTCCGTGTACTGGTTGCAGTCGCCGTGTCGTTTTTCTTTTTTAATCTGATCGGAAATTTATTCCGGGGGGTCATTTTCTAAAACACTCTGAGGTTAGTTGCACGATGCCATCGTTTGAATTGGAGACCAGTGGAAACATCTGCGGCTCACAGAAGCTACTGTCCGAGGCGATTCGACTCCTGCCTCGGGTGCTTTTCTGTGTGATGTGAGTTGTTATGTTCTCCCCCTTCTTTGGCATGGTTTCCCCCAGGTTCTCCGGTTTCCTCTTATAACGAAAACAAACAATAATGAATTGGCCTATATCATCAACATATATAGGGACCCAGTGTCTGGCAAGTTGGCGCCACCCGACCGCGTGAATACCTCCC
>JAZEWU010000021.1:4635762-4651493 GCA_036362915.1 Geotria australis
CCTCCGCCTCTCTGCACTTTCCTCGCGCCTCTGAGTCGTTCTCTCGTCGATGAATACCTTCGACATTGAATGAATTTGTGCGCGTTATAAATGTAAAATTATTATTATTACCTTCGTGTTACTATTGTCTCCTCTCAGCGTCTGTGATTTTCCGTTCGTCTGCATGTTTGTCCGTCCAGCAGTTTGTCCGTCTGTCAACCGAGCTGTCGATCTCATTGACCGTCTCACGACCAATCTGTTTGTCTCCCAGAATGACTGTCGGTAGTGTAGCGGTTAGCACGCTGCCCTATGAACTCCTCGACCCGGGTTCGACTCCCGCTCACGGCCAACACCATTGACGATTATCGGCACTGGTCCTGGGCCTCCTCTCGGTTTACTCAGCCTCAAATGAGTACTGTATCTGGTGCAGTGTGTAAAACGTCACCACTTATGGTGGCACAAGTGTTCGCGTGTGGTGCTGGCCACCCTCCCCTTGATCCCCATGCTGGCCATTATAGGTGCACATGACCCTACAGTCTGTAAAGGCTATACGGGGGATCTTTGTCTGCCAGGGTGTATGTTACCGTTGAATTAACACTGCAGTATGCCTACTATGAAATGCATATCTGCTGACAGAAAACGTACATTTCTAACCGATGGTTGAGAGGCTCCTTTGCATAACAATGAGCGGAAGAGTATTTTTTGTCAATTCAAGTGCATTTCCCCCATGTGACGAGATTCCAGCCCATTGAGGTTTATTATTTCTTCCCCTATTGAAAAACAATAGTCCTTGTGCGAGTATGATGCAAATTTGATAGAGGGGCTTATATACTGCCACACAATGGCCTACTCTTGGTTATTATGTCAGAGGGCCCTCTTCTTGGTTGTTATGTCACTCGGGGTTTGTTTTGCAAACCGGGGCAAAAATCGTTCAGCTCGAAATTAAAGTTAACTAATCAGAATGCAAAATAAGAAACAATACTAATCATTTGTACCACTGAAATGTGTAAAGAAATGGGAAAATGAGAAACTGTAATTTAACCATCGCGCTTCGAAGAATCGCAAAGAAGAAGAAGACTGAAATGTATAAGGATTTAATGACTTGGGATAGGGTGGACGGCACGGTGGCGCGGTGAGTAGCGCTGCCGCCTCACAGCAAGAAGCACGTGGGTTCGAATCCCGGTTCGGGCCGCCTTTCTGTATGGCGTTTGCATGTTCTCCCCGTGTCTGCGTGGGTTTTCGCCGGGCACTCCGATTTCCTCCCACAGTCCAAAGACATACTGGTGCATAGGTTAATTGGCCTGCGGGCTAAATGGCCCCGGTGCCCTGTGATGGGCTGACGTCCCATCCTTGGTATAGCCCTGCCTTGCGCCCTGTGTCTGCCGGGATACGCTCCGGCTCACCGCGCCCCTGTACAGTGTTAGGCGATTTCTGACAATGGATGGATGGATGTAATAAGTGAAGAGTGGAAAAGCTCACACTCGGCACACCTGAGTCACAGTCACTTTCCACTTTCAAAGAACAACTTACAGAAAAACCAATTTGCCATTGACAAGGAAGTGACGTGTGCGTTCTGTAAGTGTAAAGAGGCACAATAACGCGGGGTCGGAGCCTCGGAGCAAGGTGGCCACATAGAACAATATCGCAATGTCAAGTGCAGCCACTGCTTTTGGTGTTCACGCGACACGATTTGAATTCACCGCTCATTTAGTGACAGGCGCATTTTCACCAGTAATGCTGCAAGCCTGGCCTTGATGACAGTCCAGCCGAGCCCTCCTGAATACCACGCTTACCGAGATATAATTACAACGATGCTCTTTCTCTATTTGACAGCAGCTTTAGAAAATGCTGGCAGCTGGATGAAAAAAAAAGAAAGTGCAATCCGAGCTGGTGCGCTCCAAAACCTTTTCTCCCGTGCGCATTTACGGGGCACGGCAATTTGATATTAGGTTACACGCGTCAACATTGTGTGGTACCGGGCAAAACAAAAATCACAACACGATGCCGGATTATTCGACGTTTGTGACCCTAACCCTTGACCTTTTCAACTAGAAAAATGTCTATCTTATAAGATACTGAAGCTTGAATCATACCATGAAAATGTAATCAGGATTGGTCA
Source organism: Geotria australis (assembly GCA_036362915.1). NCBI lineage: Eukaryota > Metazoa > Chordata > Hyperoartia > Petromyzontiformes > Geotriidae > Geotria > Geotria australis. The sequence continues at coordinate 4,637,861 of JAZEWU010000021.1, forward strand.
ACTTTCACTGAAGATATCTCCAAATTCCGAGTCACGAAGATTTACCCAAAGAACAAGAGCTGAAGGGATCTAAGGGCACCTACAAATATGGGCTCAGATGTTACACCTCACCTTGTCATATTAATTACGTTGTGTTTACAGGTGAGAGCGGTGAATTGGTGACCTTGAGACAGCAGGTGAATAAAAGTCTGGGCTTCACTTTTAGATGCTAACGCAATCGTAATTATTAATCACTTCGTACAACGTATTTGAAATGAAGCATACTATCACTGTAGCAATGTACGCTTTGGGTGGCACGGTGGCGCGGTGAGTAGCGCTGCAGCCTCACAGCAAGAAGGACCCGGGTTCGAATCCCTGACGCAAGACACAGGGCGCAAGGCAGGGCTATACCCAGGATGTGACGCCGCTATATCACAGGGCACCGGGGGCAATTTATTCCGCAGGCCACCTAATCTATGCAGCAGCATGTGTTTGGACTGTGGGAGGAAACCTAAGTGCCCGGCGAAAACCCACGCGGACATGGGGAGAGCATGCAAACTCTACACAGAAAGGCACCCGAGCCGGGATAATGTATACATTTGTATTATTATTCACGTGTCTGTAAACACACAGTGAAACACAAACGCTCAAGACAATCATAAATAACACTTCCCGAAATGATGTATAAAGTCGGTAACATTTTCGGCCAGTGCTATTGAAGAAAGGGAAGAAGTTTCGTCATTTCTGCTTTGTGCATCACTGCCAAAGCAGTATCACAACATTGTGTGCTTAACAAACAACGCAGCATTGCGCCAGCGTGTGATGTACTGTTTTGTTGTCGTGCTGTAATCCGAGCCAGCCACCGGCAGACTTAAGTAAAACTCCTCCGTCACATCAGCCTCGCCCTTTGTTAACGCGTGAGCTTCGAGGCAGACCTGCGGCGCATCATTGCGCCAGACTCGCAGCTACGTTTGGTGATAAAATGCATCATTTCGAAGCCATTGTGTGACCACGAAAACATTTTCGTTTCATCCCCAGGGGAATTACGACGAAAAGAGGATGACATGGAGCAGAGAATACCAACAAAAAACTAAAGACGTCATTCAAACCGTTGAGAAAATACACGGCAAGGACACCTCGCTACGGTGGATAACGGCTGATAGAGCGTTTTCGCTAATGGAACGGCACACAAAGAGGGAACACGCCGCAGAGGATGATGGGGCGATGAGATCGGCTCGTGGGCACGAGCGAGACGGACCCTGGCATCGCGGCACCGCGAGGGATGCAACCGACGGGCGGAGGCTGCTAGCCGGCGATAGATAGATCACGGTTGCCACCGCTGCTGTTGATGATGATGATAAGATGATACGTTGCAACCGTAGCAAGCGGCCATGTACAAACGAGACGAGAAATGCGAGAAACGAGAATGTACTGGTGTAGGTTTTCACGGCTCGATTCATAACGGTTGCTCTCCAGAGCTGTTCTTTCGTGATAGCCGTGTCGAGCGCTCTCCCTCTCTTCCTCACGACGTTTCACCTCCCACGACTCAACACGGCTACCCAAAAGAACAGCTCTGAAGAGCAACCATCAGAAACGAGAATGTAAAAACGAGACAAAAATTACCCTATACCGGACTCGACTCGTCGTTCGGAACGACTACAACGAACCGAAATGCCTGTGCTGGGGTTAAACTGTTACTCCCGAGTATGATTCTCGCACCCTTCAGTTGAAGTCATCTCAGGAGATGGGTGGCTGCGGGGGGCTTCACTCGGAGTGCCGAGGACACAGGTACAAATCTCAGCGTGTGACAGCCAATCGTCGCTGCTGGGTCAACAGGGCAAGTGCACCGTGCGGAAAGTCACCGGTGATTGTCCTCCGCGGCCCGGCTCCCCGGCACAAAACTCACGCAATTCCATCGCTGACGCAGAGCTGCCGATAAAGATGGATATCACCACACTCTCACTTGAACAGGGGGAAGCTTTACTTTCATGTTCTCAAAACCCTTTTGTGATAGAAAATTGAAAATATATATATATAAGGCTACAATATTTTATAACAATGGGGAAAATATAAGCACGGTAGCATGGTTGCACGGTGAGTAGCGCTAGCCGCCTCACAGCAACAAGCTCCCCGGGTTCAAATCCAGACTCGGGGGGGCTTTCTGTGTGGGTTTCTGCCGGGCACTCTGGTTTCCTCCCACAGTTCAAAGACATTCTGCTACATAGTTTAATTGACCTGTGTACTAAATTGCCCCCGGTGTCCTGTAATGGAGTGGCGTCCCATCCTGGGTACAGCCCTGCCTTGCACCCTGTGTCTGCCGGGATAGGCTCCGGCTTACCGCAACTCTGTAAAAGCTTAAGCGGTTTCTGACAATGGCCGGATGGATAAATCCTTCATGTTGCGCGGATACAATTCAGCGCTTTGTGACCCTCGGGTGAAAGGCGCTATATAAAATGCTATTATTATTAAATGCTAGTATTATAAGTACCCCGAGTGCAGACATACTAACGTAAAAACACTTGTTCTGTTACATACAGAAGAGGTGCCCTGTGTAGCGGTGACACTGAATCAAGGCACAAGACGCGGCAATTTCAGGTGCAACGGTTCCGTCTCCTGCTCCGAGTTCTGCACGATACTCAAGGCGCATCCGAGCGGCAGCGTTCAGCCAGACACACGCGACCGTGCGCGAGACAATCCCTCCAGGCGTGTCAGATTCCAGGAGCGACACAAACCTGTCGTCACCTGTTGACCTCAAAAGCAATCTCGGGTCAAGCACCGTGATCGTGCAACGCCTGAATAAGCTGTCGAGACTTGAGACAAAACGTTAAGGTTGCTATTGAGCCACATTTTCCACGAAGGAAAGCCGCGTGGACACAACCGCATTCTTGATTTTTCACCAAAGGCTGCGGGCACGGCGTTACCTATCGAGACCTTCAAGCTTGGTGCTGTAAATGGAAATCCTAACATTTTAAGTGATCGCGAAGTGGAAAGAATTGATTTTTGTATTGTCGCGCCCACCGTTCCTTCGTAGTTGATAGATAAATATTATTACAGTAGAAAATACCCACTGAGCTTGCAAGTACTGGAAGCGGAATTCCTGCGATTACAACAAACGTACGAATTAACCGACATAAACAGTAAAATTGTCAAACGTAGCGAAGGGAGAGAGGGAGATCGCTCGACACGGCGATCCGGAAAGAACAGCTCTGAAGAGCGACCATCATTAGTCCAGCCGTGAAAACCTACATCAGTACATAAACATTATATAAAATCAGAAGGTAATTTCTAAATTTAAAGAATGTACAACATTAAATTGTGCAGAGATAAAACATTAGCTTTAATACCTGACGCTATCAGCGGCTTCTGTGACGAATGTTCAACAGATGTTGAAGACGTTTTGATAGAATTCCCAGGCATTGATCACCAAGGAAATAACCTATATCAAACATTTATAATATGAATAAACACTGCCTCTAGAACCCATTTACCCAGGTTCCCCTTTAAGGAGAGATTATTAATCTCTATGGGCTATGACCCGTTTAAAATTGACTGACATTGCAATGAAAGTGAAATTTGCACAAGTAGAGCAAATAATTGAGTGCTGTAATTAACTCGTCTGAAGGTTAATTAAGTAATAAACTTTATTTCACATTAATCATAAAATTAATATAATGTATTTCACATTAATGACCATAATATTAAGCTAATTGAATTCATACAGTGAGAGCCCCGAGAGAAAACAAGTCTCTTTTGCAACGATGCCCTTGGTTAGATTTAACAATGGTAACTCATGTAACACCAACGGAAACATTGTCTAAAATAAATACAGGAGCATAATTAAGGTGGCCAGCTGGCAACTGTGATTGCATGATGTGCAAGTTAAGATCTTACCGGTCGATTCATCCAGTCATCTCTCTGTTGTCAATAAAACAAGCAGCAATTTTTGAGGAAGTCAACCTGTGGCTTTGACATCGTCTGGCTTGCCTGCCATAGAAATGTGGAATTTGCACAACACTGGCTCAGGACTGTATATAGGATATGCATTACCCACTTCCTCGCCGTCCATCCATCCATTGTCCGAAACCGCTTAATCCTGTACAGAGTCACAGTAAGCCGGAGTCTATCCCGGAAGACACAGGGCGCAAGGCAGGGCTATACCCAGGATGGAACGCCAGTCCATCACAGGGCACCGGGGGCAATTTAGTCAGCAGGCCAATTAACGTATGCAGCAGCATGTCTTTGGACTGTGGGAGGAAACCAGAGTGCCCTGAGAAAACCCACGCAGACACGGGGCGAACAAGCAAACTCCACACAGAAAGGCGGCCCGAACCGGGATTCGAACCCGGGTCCTTCTTGCTGTGAGGCGGCAACGTTAGTCACCGCTCCACCGTGCCACTCAATTTAACAAGTAACCACTTTCCGTTTATCGAGTAAACATTACAGTCGCACTTGCTGCAATTTTCCCACAATGTTTTTGTCTCCTATTGTTTCGCATTGGTTACATTGTTCACATAGCACTTCAACCTGTCACCAAAATATAAATATGTGTTTCTGTGTGTTGTTTACTTGTATACAGTTCGTGCAGAAATAACTTCCTTGCTTTGCAGTTTCTAAGTATATGCGTAATGTCCACTGGCAACTATGATTATATTTCGTGGGAAAAAACAATACATTTTTCTGAGGAAAAGTAATTACGATTCCAGAGTTCATAGATTATTCATGAAGATTGCAGGTGTTAACTTTTTCAAGTGTTTGATAACAATATAAACACGCAAGTCAGTAATTAAAATCCTAGACGTGTTGAACACAGTAATGATACGCTTCAGCTGCACCGAGTTTGTGGTTTTGAACTTGCCGAATTTGCATGAGGAATCATTAGCAGAGTACCATCTCAAGGGTGATCTTGTTCCAAGCGTGTAACACGTACTTCTGACCTGTCTTGTTGATGACGTCTTCTGCTGACATGACTGCTTTGACGTGGATTTCTTCCTGATGTCCATTTGGCCAGACGCTTTGGAAGAGGTGGAAGTCCCTACAGTTAGGGTACTCCCACCCCAACTGTGAGCGATCTGAGCAACCTGCGCCTTGGTTTAACTGGCACACTGGGAGATTGAACCGGTGTCCTCTGGATTGTAAGTCCAGTGTGCTGCCCATTACAAATACCCCTTATATATCCTCAATAGATCGTAAGGTCAAGGGATGTTAGTGAGCACCTCTAAAGACCAGCACGGGACACGACGGGATGGTTGGCCTTCATCACGCCCGGCCGCCTTTGTCTCCCTACAGAACCTGGTGCGGTGTTGTTACACACCGCACCAGGTACGCCTTTGAGGCTGGGTCGACTTAGGGGAGGCCCAGGTCCGGTTCATAAAATCGTGCACCAGATTTGAGCTCGGCTCGCCGGGTTCATAGCGCAGCATAGCTGACCATCACAGTACGGCAGTGTCCGTTCCTAAACACACTTCGTGTAATTATGAATCAGTCACAGCAGGATCCACGGGGCAGCCCAGGGGTATTCCTCACCTTAGGGTACAAGGATAAGCATTTTCCATCCCCATCTCTTTATGATGAATTGCAAGCCCACTGTCACCTACACTGGATAGGCCAGTCCAATGAATGAGCCTTCACATTGCGCCCATAAATCCATAGTGTGTCAATGCGATATAATTGACTTTTTTGCATTCACAGAAAAGATAAACTAGTTTGGACAGAAATTAAATTTATTTCAATACCACGTCGACCACAGCCGTAATCTATCATCAGTCGTAGCCAATCAACTTCCGCATACAGGTTTTGTCAAGTTGTAACTATTTCCCACGGTTCTGCGATGTAATAATCCACCTAACGGCTGCACAGTACAGGATTAAGCAGGTCATGGTAATGAAATAATGAAATCATATTTTTTTATTCACCCAATGTACTCAGTACGGTACTTTAAATATATATATAAAGTATAAAATAATAACTTAATTAATTTATGGTTAACAGCTTTCCTTTGCAAAGGGGAGAATCGTTGCAAAGGGCTTTTATATGGTCAGATAAATTACTATATTATTGGAATGGACAGTCGTGGGCTTTGAATTACATTGAAATATGACCAAGTGGATATGAGAACATAAATTTGTATTTTTCGGGCACATCCATTTTTGGCTGGAGAAAATCTATTCATATGAAAATGTTTGGACAAATTCAAAGATATGGCCGAAATCTACTCTCTGTGCTGCCGTCTAAGAGCTACCTCATTATCCTGCACCTGATTGTTTAATCCACGTGTCCTAGCAACTCTGGTTTAATAATAATAATTTTCCAATTATAACGCGCACATATTCATTCACTGTCGAAGGTACTCATTCGACGAGAGAACGACTCAGAGGCGCGAGGAAAGCGCAGAGAGGCGGAGGAGGCAGCCAGGCGGTTTTGCCGGCGCCATAGAGACTGTTGATGTTTTATTCTTGACTGCGAGTTGATTCCGTTGGTGTTTTTGTGGCCTCCGCACGAGACCACGGTTAAATACTAATAGATACAATTTATAAATACAGTATCAAGGGATGGGCGGCATGGTGGTGCGGTGAGTAGCGCTGCCGCCTCACAGCAAGAAGGACCCGGGTTCGAACCACGGCTCGGGCGCCTTTCTGTGTGGAGTTTGCATGTTCCCCCCCCCGTATCCGCATGGCGTTTTTTACCGGGCACTCCGGATTCTACCCACAGTCCAAATACATGCTGCTGCATAGGTTAATTGGCCTGCGGACTACATTGCCCCCGGTGCCCTGTGATGGCCTGGCGTCCCATCCTAGGTATTGCCCTGCCTTGCCCCCTGTGTCTGTCGGGGTTGGCTCTGGCTCACCGCAACCCTGTACAGGATTGAGCAGTTTCGGACAATGGATGGATGGACATCAAGGGATGCTCGTAGTATAAGCCTCTGGTGGTAGACGATGCAATGCACTGAAGACGTAGCCGGGTCAATGCAATGTCAATGCTTTCTAACCCCAAGTGGTCTTGTTCAGTCTGATTTACCCATTCATCTTTCATCATGATAACAGGCACTTATTTTCTTTCAAATCACATGCTGCAAACTGTGTTATGATTTGAATCATGATTAATGTGACGGTTTACATCACCCGGGCTCTGTTATGCAAAAGATGAATTGTATTCGTGGCTTTTGTAACCGGTTATAAATAAAACAGTGGGCTGATTTAGTTATATTGCATACAGCCATACCATCCATTATCAGAAACCGCTTAATCCTGTCCAGGGTCGCAATGAGCCGGAAACTATCCGGCAGACACAGGGCGCCAGGCAGAGCTATAATAATAATAGCATTTTATAGAGCGCCTTTCACCCGAGGGTCACAAAGCGCTGCACAACGACAGAAAAAAAAACAACTAATAAAAACCAAAGCAACAAAAAATTAAATGATTAAGGCTGCATCGAATACACTGAAAGGGCGTGAAACCAGGATGGGACGCCAGTCCATCACAGGGCACCGGGGCGCAATTTATTCTGCAGGCCAATTAACCCGATGCAGCAGCATGTCTTTGGACTGTGGGAGGAAACTGGAGCGCCCGGCGAGAACCCAAGCGGACACGGGGAGAACATGGAAACTCCACACAGAAAGGCACCAGAGCCGGGATTCGAACCCGGGAACTTCTTGATGTGAGTCGACAGTGCTACTCACCGCGACACCGTGCCGCGCAGGGGTGACAGTCACTTAACATTATTACCGGGACGGTCGTATCGCAACCCCCCCCCCCTTGACACCCATTTCTACTGAATGCTTTGGCCACTTTCTTACCGGTACATACCGGACCGTACCGGCTTACTTTCACCTCTGTCGGCATGGCTCACGAGACAGTGCTATGGCAAGGAACAGCTGTTAAAAAAAAACCCGCGTCTGCTGTGCAGAAATTTATACGCAACAACAGATACTCATTCAATGAAAACTGAGTCGACCTAGGGGAGGAGCATAATCGGTAAGTGTGAAGTAAAGCTGAAATAAGACCAACATCTTAACATCTGTGCATATAAAATGTGTGCTTACGAAGCATACTAACCAATTACCCTCAGTGCGGAAATAACCAGGTGCAAACACTCGCTCCATTATATTCTCGTATCGATGCCACGGGGTACTCTAACAAACGACACTCATCGTGATCTTGAGTTGTCGCCTGGTTAAACAAAATTCACTTTTTAAAATACTTCTTCCCAATCTGTGTTTAGTCTGTACATGCAACCGCAAGATAAGCGGTTTCTTCACAGTGAATAATATCACATTAACTATTTATATTGGTATTGGGGGCCTTTCTCAGAGCTTGGAAAACTGCCTCAATTTCCATTGAATGAAATGTCTTCTCATGTACAAAAGTAGATAAAAAAAATGTTTAAATCAATCTCAAGCCGCTGTCTACACCACTTGTACCTTGATCCATATGCTCCTCAACCCAATTCTAATTGTAATTCCGAGCACGTGATTTATCCGCTTATGCTTTTTGGCGCGTTGCATTTCCTTCGGCATCACCCACGCTTGTGATGCGCGCGGCATAGCTCGCAATAGGGAATGTTTAAAGCCTCTACAGAAGGTGCGTCAGTACGCTGCTTGTTATCAAATTCAGCTTTCCAAGCATGCTTCTACTTTGCTCAAAGTTCACCTTTTTACTTCATATGTTTGTCCACGAAATGCCTCTAGATAATTTACTTTTGGTGTCAGCTTGCACTCTAAAAGCCACGATCTGTGATTTGATGGCTGCTCTTCGGAGCTGTTCTTTCGGGATAGCCGTGTCGAGCGATCTCCCTCTCTCACTTGCAACGTTTCGCCTCCCACGTTGGAAGCATCATCGCCGGAGCTGACAATTATTATAATGATTATAATTGACACATTTTGTACATTATCTCTCTGTTGTGTTTTCGGTTTGCACCACAAACATATCCGAGCGATATATATTTCACAAATGCTCCAACAATGTTTTCGGAAAGACACAAGTGTAATAATACAAATCGGTTGTTCCATCCATCCATCCATTTTCTAAACCGCTTGTCCTGGTGAGGGTCGCGGCGACAGAAGTCCAAGGAGAGTGGACCAGACATCCCTTTCCTCAGCAACAGATTCCAGTTCTTCCTGGGGGATTCGCAGCCGTTCCCATCCAGGAAAATATTTTCACATCGATTCTCTCCACGTTAAACGTACGCATCGATTTGTTTTCGAAGCCAAACGTCAAGATACTTGCCATAAACTTAATTTCATCCCGTCAGACAGTAATAATCAAACTTCTCATTTTACAAAACCAGCTGGGACAAGAAGCATGCGACACACATCCAAGACAATTTTGGCATTATTAGTGGCACGTTATAATTTAAAAGCTTCGTGATTGTGCCCACAAAACACTAAAAGGTGGGTGGGGGAAAAAAGGAACGAGGCAAAAGAGGCTCATTTTCTGTAATCACAGGCTACCTTTGAGCCCCAAATGCCTGGTTGAGTACAATTCAGAGCCGGAAAATGAATTATCTCCCTTCTCACGTTTACATAGCTGGGTTTAAAGCTACACCATAGGAGCGTCTGAACAGCGTTAAGCTACACCATAGGCGCAGCTGAACAACGTTACGCACCGATTGTTTCTGCTCAATTGGGTTTTGGTTTCTGGGGATCCTATTTAAAAGCATTCATTCATTCATTGTCAGAAACCGCTTAATCCTGTACAGGTTGGAAGCATCACACCTGACGATGCTTCCGATGTGGGAGGCGAAACGTCGCGAGGGAGAGAGGGAGATCGCTCGACCCGGCTATCCCGAAAGAACAGCTGTGAAGAGCAACCATCGTGAATCGAGCCGTGAAAACCTACATCAGTACTATACGCTCACCACCTCGCAACGCAAACCTGCACGATCCCACCAACCCTATCCGCCAACGCATTTGATCCCCGGAGGTTTGTCACCACGCCTGCCTTCGCGCTGACAAAGCAAATGCTGGATGATGCTCGTGTGATTTAAGATAATGGTCACATATAGGGGCTCCCATTACGTGCTTTTGTACATGGGGAGATGACAGAAGATTGGCACTCTCGCATCGGAGAACTTCCGAGCTCGCAACCCGTCGTTATAAGTTATTAGCGTTAACATTTTCAAGGCTGCAGTTTACCATACAGTACCTGTTTCCACTTGCCAAGCCACAGACATTTGGGTTGTTCCTGGCTAGATGGTGTCTCGGGCAGATGTGAGGAAGACGAATATTTGAAGAGCCCAAAGGATTGTATTAATCATTATATAAAATGCTATTATTATTATTATTAATCGAGACGTGCTCCTTACAGTAACGCTTTGGTTTGATGCTGATGGAATGCAGTGAATTTCTGTATGGCGTTTGCGTGTTCTCCCCGTGTCCGGGTGGGTTTTCGCCGGGCACTCAGATTTCCTCCCATAGTCCAAAGACATGCTGCTGCACAGGTTAATTGGCCTCCGGACAAAATTGCCCCCAGTGCCCTGTAATGAACTGGCGTCCCATCCGGGGTATAGCCCTCCCTTGCGCCTTGTGTCTGCCGGGATAGGCTCCAGCTCACCGCGACCCTGTACAGGATTAAGCGGTTTGTGACAATGGATGGATGGAAAGCAGTTTTGGCATAAAGAAAAACAAGCAATATCCAGGCCTACACTAGTCTCAACGAGCTAATGAAACTTGTTACATCTGGGGACTCCGAAAGGAAAATCAAACCCACATATTTCCTTCGTTGTTTTTTTTTCCCATTAAATTATGGTTATTGATTGCACGTCTGTAAGACATAAGTGTAAGGTCCATCAGATCAAGCTTCATGTTGATATTATTGTCATGCTCCGTGTTCATATTAGCCCTCAAGTGATTAGCATACCCCAGTGCAACAGAGCATTTTACTGAATAGGACATTGATTGAAAATTATAATTGCACTCCTACCATGAGCTAGCTGTTGTTTGTTGATCTTATCACTTCTGTGCGCATTAAATCAGAGACCTTGTGTTTAATGCAGAGCCGACAAGCCGCGGATTGTTCTTGCAGAGGCGAGGATTAAGGGAACATCTGTTCATAACATATCCAACAAACACTGTACAATGATCAGAAAGTGTCCCTGAAAGTGGTGATACGCGGACAAACATGTGCCTGTGAAAAGGAGGGCAGATGAGTCAAGCTCGCTGAGAAATGTGACGTATGACCACCGCACATACAGCGTGCGCCAGAAATAAGGGACACCTATTGCGTCAAACACATTCCCCCACAGCCTTAAAAAAACTCTTAAAAAGTCACCTCTTCATCTACTCACAACAAACCGACTGAGCAGGGCTCCGCGCCTCCGAATCAACGGGTGCAACGCGCCCGGAGAAAATGCGCCACGCGTTACAAAAGTAGATTATTATTATATTGTAACCTCTAGGTATTGAAAACAATGTATTTTAAGTGACATCGTCCAAGGGGATGTTCTCTTCATGTGCGATGCCTCGCGCACGTATCCGATATTGTCGGGAGGATGAACGTCTCGGTCTCGTAAGGCAGGAGTAGGGCCCGGCGAAAACGCACGCGTTAACGGGGAGAGCATGCACACTCCACACAGAAAGGCACCCGAGCCGGGATTCGAACCTGGGTCTTCTGGCTGTGAGGCGGCAGCGCTACTTACCACGCCACCCTCGTTAAATATATTAACACGTAATGATATTAACTAATAATAGCACGTTCACAGTGCTGTACCAGAATTGGCTCCATCTCAGAACAGAGTGTGCTCGTGGGTACATTAATATTTATGTCGTCAGGAATTGGCGTGGCTTATCGCGCTCATGGTCTCTTCATTCAAATCAGTCACCATTACACTACAGCCGTTAAATATTAAGACGGCAGTACATCACCGTTGATCACTGGCCCCAGGCTGACTGCTAAAATTGCCTATAATGTCTGCAATTCGGCACGGTGGCGCGGTGAATAACGCTGCCGCCTCATAGCAAGAAGTCCAAAGACATCTATTATCAGAAACCGCGTAATCCTGTACACGTTTGCGGTGAACCGGAGCCTATCCCGGAAGACGCAGGGCGCAAGGCAGGGCTATACCCAGGATTTGACGCCAGTCCATCACACGGCACCGGGGGGCAATTTAGTCCGCAGGCCAATTAACGTGTGCAGCAGCATATCTTTTGAATGTGCGAGGGAAACAGGAGTGCCCAGCGCAAACCCACGCGGACACGGGGAGAACATGCAAACTCTACAGAGAAAGGAAGTCGAGCCGGTATTCGAACCCGGGAACATTCTTGCTGTGAGACGACAGTGCTACTTATCGCGCCACCGTGCCGCCCATAGGGTTACCACTGACCCATAATCTCAACACTAAAACGTCTGTGCTGTATGTGGTTTCTAGCACACAAACGGGTCACAAAGGGCACCACTCTTCACTGCAGGCAGAAATAACCAAAACCCTGGGAGGTGAAGTGACTTTCCCCACTCGTAAAGTCAGCACTCCGCTTGCTCCGCTGCTGAGCCGGGGGTCGACAGTCGCTCCGATACGAACGTAGACCCGGCGAGAGCTTGTCAGGGCCACCAATTGAAAATAAAACTAGACACAGCACCATCCGTAGACCCTCCTTCGGTAAAGGTGATCCGGCCGGAAAAAATCTTGTTCCAATTCCCCGACCATAGGAGGGCAAACCGGCCAACCTGGATTAACCTGAATACTATAATAATAATATCATTTTATACAGCGCCTTTCACTCGAGGGTCAGAAAGCGCTGCACAACGACAGAAAAAAAACAACTAATAAAAAACAAAGGAACAACGAAAAATTAAGGCTGCTTCGAATACACTAAAAGGTCGTGAAACTGGCACTCTTAAGATACCAGAGGTTTAAACCTTCAACAGCTGCACCAATCCATCCCAGTCATACATCGGCATTCCTTAAGCTCACTTAGTATTATTCTGCCGTAATAATATACACCTGTCTATCTCAGTCGAAAGGATGATCCATCCATTTTCAGAAACCGCTTAATCCTGTACAGGGTCGCGGTGAGCCGGAGCCTATCCCGGGCGCAAGGCAGGGGAACACAGAGGATGGGACGGCAATCCATCGCAAGACGCCTGGGGAAATTTAGTCAATACACCAATTAACCTGGCAGCATGTCTTTGGACGGTGAGAGGAAACCGGAGTGCCCGGCAAAAACCCACGCGGACACGTGGAGAACATGCAAACTCCACACAGAAAAGCCCCCGAGTCGACCTTCTTGCTGTGAGGCGGCAGCGCTACCCACTATGCCACCGTGCCGCCCCGAAATGATGATCCGAGTAATCTATTAATCCGCATCTGTTGAAGAATTCATTGTGTATAAAGACTCGCTCGAGACAAGGAGTAAGTCAGTCGTGCACGAGTACCTCCGAACGGCGTGTTGGTTGAAAGCTCACGGAACGACGAGTACGTCACGTCCGATGTCGTGTTGCGAGATGATCGATTGCCCGACGGGAAACCTGTATGTTCACCCCAGCGGGAGTACCTCCGCAAAATGGCGCCTATGGCAAGCACTGCAATTGCGCACCTGTCCAAACAACTGACCACCCATCTTTGAGATAACTTTACCATTATATCAGCTCAAAAATACAAGTGGTGTTAACGATCTGAACAACCTAGTGCTAATCACCCCGTGATAATCAAAGACAGATCATAC
>JAZEWU010000021.1:4651600-4681539 GCA_036362915.1 Geotria australis
GCTTAATCTTGTACAGGGTCCCGGTGAGCCGGAGCCTATCCCGGCAGACACAGAGTGCAAGGCAGGACTATACCCAGGATGGGATGACATGCTCTTGCATTGGCCAATTAACCTATGCAGCAGCATGTCTTTGGACTGTGGGAGGAAACCGGAGTGCCTGGCGAAAACCCACGCGGACACGGGGAGAACATGTAAATTCCACACAGAAAGGCACCCGAGCCGGGATTCGAACCCGGGGCCTTCTTGCTGTAAGGCGGCAGCGCTACTCACCGCGCTACTCACCGCGCCACCGTGCCGCCCTCGATGTATTTCACTTACAGTAATTGATTTGGTGTCGCAGAACACGTAAAACATGGGAGTTTGCTGCCGGTTAATGATGCCCCCTAGCTGGAAATTCCGTATTGAAGGCAGAAATCACAGCTGCTGTGCAGAGCATCACTGTATGTTGAGAAAGGAGGTTTCCAAAAGACCCGAGCATTTTGAAATGCGTGGTTTACGTCCAATGGGCAAAATAAATCCGCTGAAGAGAAATGCGGCTGATCGTGATTTCGTACGAAGAAACATAAACATTCCACGCAGTACGATGTTAGCTTTTGATATCCAGCCGTGAACGTTGGGGAGATGCGATGTGCATGGCACCGACGTTTCCGGGAATGATTACGGCGACAGTTGTTTACTAGATCCTCTATCGTATGAATTTGTTCTCCTTAGAAGCCCAGTAGCGTTGCCTTGAGGGAGTGCTTCAAAATATTCGAAAAGTAAAGAAATGCGATCGCAAGCACGTAAACAAAGCAGCATAAATGCACAGCACATGCCCAGTAAGCAGGCTACACTGGGCCCACATCAGAACACTGGGCCAACGTCCCACGTTTACGGGGATACTGTCAGCAGGAAGAATTCGGGCGAAGAGACCTGGAGACTTAACAAGGGGCAATTATTTGACTTGAAAAACTATCATGCGCACTATACACACCTTATATGCATATTGGCCCGCGTGCGTATGCTTCGAGTTAAGTGCTTTATCTGAAATTGACAGGCTGCATCTTCAATTGCGCATTAAAGAAACATGATGTCAATGCGGTGTGGGCACCCTGCACAAATGACTTTCAGTTGTTAAAGAAAATCACTAAGCTGCAGAGGACGTAACGTATCAAGAACAGCTTTCGGAGTAACGTGCGAATGAGCATGAATATTAAGGAAACGAAAAGTATCTAGACCCTGAAATAAATTCGGGGACTAAAATGGGATTTTTACGTAGCAAAATGTGCATCAATGTCATGATTTAAGCGAGTGGTCTCTCTGCTGCGGTCATTACATTGAATGTACTTAGCGTTGATTGACAATTCAAACCTTCTGGTCTGTGTGTGCGCTTGCTATATATAGCTGAGCGGCGGTGGCAGGCGCCGGTTATCCAGCTCTGTGGGAGGCGAGGCTTTAGTAGTGGATCGCACGTGGTGTGAAACTCCCGTGGACATCGAGGGGGTGCTATACCCTGGCTCGCTAGGAGAGGGCAGTACAGCAAGAGGGCTGATCGTCATTTGTTTCCATCTGTAAAGAGCTGTCTGGATAGAGCGTTGCCCTGTCGTGCACGTGGGGTTTCTTCGTGTGCAGCGGGGTTTTTTTCCCCCTCACACGTATAAACACTCGTTAGGTCTCTTCGCGGCCCTTGTGCAGCGCTTTGTGACCCTCGGGTGAAAGGCGCTATATAAAATGCTATTATTATTATTAATTGAATGAAAGTGTCTTATAATAAAAACCCAATGTAGCAGGACCCTTATACAAAAAGTCCTACGACTATGTGTGGCTCTCCTAGATTAATACGCAAAACATTATATAAAAAATATGCATGATGGTTGCTCTTCAAAGAGGTTCTTTTGGGATAGCCGTGTCGAGCGATCTCCCTCTCTCGACACGGCTATCCCAAAAGAAGCGCTCTGAAGAGGAACCATCCTGAATCGAGCCGTGAAAACCCACATAAATACATAAATATGCTTGAATATTCTTTCAAGCAGCTTTCCATGCACAATGACATTTAGCAGAGTAAAATATGTTATTTTAATATTGCCTTGCGCACATTTTGTTTCCTACCCTCTGGGTATCAGCCAATAATCCAAATGAACTTTCCCTGTTCACGCGTGCTTGCATATGCATTCGTCACAGTGCCTGTGGAATCAATAGTGGAATGAGTTTTGGATTATATAAAGATCTGAAGATACGGATCAACATTAAGCGAGGGATTATGCAACGGACTGGCGTCCCGTCCTGGGTATAGCCCTGCCTTGTAAAAACTTGGTAGTTCTATTGAGACTGAGGCTTTTCTGGGTAATCGAGTTGAATAATAATAATAATCTTACATCATCATCATTGTCAGAAACCGCTTAATCCTGGACAGGGCTGCAGTGAGCCGGAGCCTATGCCGGCAGACACAGGGCGCAAGACAGGGCTGTGCCAGGTTAGTATGCCTGTCCATCGCAGGGCACCGGAGTGATTTAGTCAGCAGGCCAATTTTGCCTAAGCAACAGCAGGGTGTGTGGACTGTGGGAGGAAACCGGTATACCCAGCGAAAACCCACACGGCCACTGGTAGTACATGCAATCTCCACACAGAAAGGCACCCGAGCCGGGAATCGAACCCAGATATTCTTGCTGTGAGGTGGCAGCGCTACTCACTGAGCCACAGTGCTGCCTCCACAGTGTGGGGAGGCTTTCATCCAGCATTGGGTTGACGAAAGGGCTAGCTCTAGACGTACGGTACATTGAGTACGAACGGATTCTAATCAATTTGCTGAATTCTTAGATCCATCTAACAAGGTGCTGCATATTGATATACCCGCCAAGGTGGGTGAGATGTTGCCTTCCTTTGCTTTGCCACCCTCGCTCCTTCATGGTGGAACGATATAGCAATACAAATTAGGACCACAGATTCACTGATACTGTTCCGTAAAATGTTAAAGGTACATTTATTCAACACATATCTGTAGGTACGACCACAATCATAACAATCCAATTAGTAATCATTATTTGTTTATTTATTTACTGCGTGTCTGTTTATCTATTTAGAATATGTATGACGTATTTATGTAAACCACCCTGGACAAGAGCGTCTGCTAAATCGTAAATAATAAAAATACCTCGCCGCATACGCAGGAGCGCCTAGATTCGATTCCGACTCTGGCGATGCCTGTATATCTGGAGTTTGCTTGTGCTCGCTCTCTCTTCTTACGGTCGCGTGGGTACTTTTCTCCACATTTAGAAACGTGCATTTAGATTACATGGCCATTATATCGTCCCACGTGTGACGCTATCAGCCACTGCAGTGAGCTATCCTGCATGGCCGGGTCGCCTCTGAAAAAGAGCGCATAGCTCAGTGGGCTTTACTTGGTAAATTAAAATAGTTTCAAATAAGAGCACCTTTTTGCCAGTGTACAGATAATGTAAAATGTTTCGTTTGATTTGTAATGGCTACTGCAGTGCAGTATTACTTACAACCACAATGTATTTTGCTTGCGCGGATATATATATTTCATGTTCGTACGGAATGTTCTACTCTTCTCGTGGTTTTCTTGATCTCTGCTGCAAATAAGACTCTTTGCACGCACGGTCTTTCAGTTACACTTGTAGTTTATCCAGCTACTTACAGGCACGCAACGTAACACATTCGTCAGTAACACCGTGGCAGCAATTCGAATTCGATTCGATTCAACGAAGCGTGATGGTTATATGGCAGTTTCCCATTGCAACAAGTTCTTCTTTAGTTGCAGACAGCCCTTCAACATTTAGAGATATAATAGTCAGTGCTGGCGTTAAAGGTGGGCATTGGCCTCCCTTCTTGCTCCAGACTGAGGGGCTTCTGGCACCTGTTGAGTTTCTGGACATCGCTGTTTTTCAGCTCGGCTTCGAAGTGTTTGGTAGTATTTGCAGGTAATACCAAGTATTACTTGACAGGGATCGCGACGTGAACGCTTCTACCTTGATCAGTAATGGCAGTAATGAGAAAAATATACGAGGTGACGTTTCAGGCAACAACACATAATTTTCAATGTGATATGAAGAACGGGTATTGGCCAAAACGTCTCCCTTTGCACGTGTTGTCCTTGTTATGCTACCGTGTTATTGACGAATGTGATGATATTTTCATTTATTTGTGCAGCGCTGCCAATGCAGCAGCTGCATCGCCAAATAATGTTTACTTACAGACAGCCCAGATACCTAAAACCCTCACCAACACCTGCAGGTTTCTAATCAGAATATTAACTTTCCATTTAATTTTCAGAATTTGCATGGCCCTATCATTTCTGTTTTCCGCCCCACTTTAAATTATTAAAATGGCAAGTGTGGAGAAGATTAATATTTATTAAACAGTGCTTTTGACCGGACTTAAGGTCCATCACTTCACGTTATAGGCTAACTGGCAGGCAGTGGCAATTACCCATTCAAATTATAATTGTGACTTGCAGACAAGAAACTCATAGCCCTAGCTTGACCACGTAATTTTATGTGACCTTCGTAAATAGACATCGGTCTAATGCCCAATTATAGCCGCACATCTCTTTAACCTCCGATGAGTGTCCAGAAGCATTTAATACCTATTGTCATCTTTATGTGCAGAGGTCCATCCATCCATCCATTTTCATAAACCGCTTAATCCTGTACAGGGTCGCGGTGAGCCGGAGCCTATCCCGGCAGACACAGTGCGCAAGGCAGGGGTATACCGTGGATGGGACGCCAGTCCATCGCAGGGCCCCAGCGACCCGAGTTCTTTTCCCCTCTCACGAACACTACTTGCGATTTTCTGAGCCGGTCCTGGTCGACTCACCCACCCTAACATGAAATCATTAATGTGGTGTCTAATCATCAGCACTGGAGAGGCAAAGGCGGCCGGGCGTGGTGCTGACCACCCACCCCCTCTTGTGCAGTGACGGCCTTCATAGCTACCCTCTGACAGCACTTGTCACGGCAGTCTGTTAATATACTGATGTTGGTTTTCACGGCTCGATTCATGACGGCAGCTCTTCAGAGGTGTTATTTCGTTATAACCGTGTCGAGCGATCTCCCTCCATCCCTCGCGACGTTTCGCCTCATGATGCATCCAACGTGGGAGGCGAAACGCCGCAAGTGAGATTGAGGGAGATCGCTCGACACGGCTATCCCGAAAGAACAGCTCTGAAGAGCACCCATCAGTCCGTCAATACTATTACATCTTTGCGTTTGTTGTGTGCAGCGGCGTGCAGAGGTTTGGTGATGCCCGGGGCCAACTCCGACTCCGTGATTGTATGCCCCAGAGACTCAAGTATAGGGCCTAGTACTGAGAAATGTGAGAAAGGAAGACAAGTTTGGGAACTATCATTCGTTTATAAAATGAGTTGTAAGGCAGTACTATAACGTGTCGACGGTTGTCGACAGGGCACAGTGGATGATCTTCTTCTTTGCGATTCTTCCAAGAATCGCAAAAAAATAATGTCGATCGGCGTCGACAGGGCACTGAAAGAGTATTTACATGTAACAGGTTCTCTATTCTGGTCTCGCTTATTAAAACACGGCTCAACATTCACGCCAGCTTGTGGGACTGTTTAATTTCACTCTTTGATTGGATGCCCGGGTCCGTCGCCCCCTGGTTGTGTGTTTATACGTGTGCGTTTGTAGGCACACACGCGCGCGCGTAAATGCTCGCGTCTGCTGACACGGAATAATAATTAGAGTTTGTAAATCGGGTTGTCGGCTTTCATTTATGCACCGATAAGCTGCTAAACAAGCCCGTGTGCATGCATAACTTCACGGTTTTAAAAGGACAGCTCTCCAGATACGAGTCAACACGCTTCCCCTCTGTGGCTCCCGTCAGACGGGAGACGAGTGCCCTGCCCGGGGTTCGTGGGTAACGGATGCGGTTGCATGCGTGACTTATACTTGAGACGCATCCTCACTCGCGAGTCACGGCAGCAAGTATGTGGCACGAACACAACTTGTAAACAGGACTTGCTATATAATAATAATATTATAACAATTGATAACGCGCACAAATTCCCCGCCCGGCCAAAGCGAGACACCCAGGCGAACTCGGTCGCTAAGCCTTCTTCACACTGGGCGAATCGTCCTCGGTGTGCGAGCCGGCGCGCTTCCAAATTTCAGTCACGTTCCAAAAGTCGCCGCTACGTTTGGCTTAAAGCTCTTTCGTTCGCAATGCCCATCGCACGCGGGATTACATCGTGGCTATACTACGGTTAGCGGCCGTTCCACCTCACTAGGGTTTCAATTCGCTGTTAGAACTCTCCATCAATCAATTGTCAGAAACCCGCTTATTCCTGTACAGGGTCGAGGTGAGCCGGAGCCCATCCCGGCAGACACAGGGCGCAAGGCAGGGCTATGCCCAGAATGGGACGCCAGTCTATCACTGGGCACCGGGGGCAATATAGTCAGCAGGCCAATTAACCTATGCAGCAGAATGTATTTGGAATGTGTGAGGAAACAGGAGTGCCCAGCGAAAACCCACAAGGCCACGGGGAGAACATGTAAACTCCACACAGAAAGGCAACCTAGCCGGGATTCGGCAGCGCTACTCACCGCTCCACCGTGCCGCCCCTTTAACACGTAACATTTAAAACTCTGTATTTGTCTAGCTTTAATAATAATAATATCAATTTATATAGCTTTGTCTGTTTGGCTTTAGTGTCCACAATTGGAGATTGATGTACAGCACTTATTCCAATGCAGCTGTCCAACGAGATAAAGGGTTTTCTGATCTGAATAGATTATTACCTGTGTTATGAATTAATGAAATCTCATTAATGTCTGCATTGCTCGGATTTGAGTGATGCATTTAAACGCAATTTACCGTGATAATCCAGCCAAGGGTAAACTGAACGTGAGGAATTGACAGCTTCGGTTGCACGTGTCCACTGAGAATCCTATGGGATTAACAGAGGGGACAGCATTTTATTCCCATATTAAGTAGTGTGTGCAAATTAAGCACAGCATATACTGATAACACCACTTCCGGTGGATTTGACCTCGGGGAGTCCCAAGTCACATTCAGATGCCAATTGCCAAAGGTGCGTGACCTTTAATTAAGCCCCGAATTACGGGATGTTGTTGCATTACAGCGAGTGTACGAGTGCACCCACCTCCCTCACTAGCAAAAGACAAAGATCCCCTGCATAACCTTTACAGACTGCAGGGTCAAGTGCTATTGGCGAGCATCTATAAAGGCACGCACGGCACATGAGGGGGGTGGATAGCCAGCACCACGCCCGGCCGCGGTTGTCTCCCTAGTGGCGATATTTACACATTGCACCAAATACTCATTTCAGGCTGAGACGACCTAGGGGAGTCCATAATCACTTCAAATATTCGCCTCTGTTACTGGTCGTGAGCGATGTCTACACACCGCGCTAGGTACTTATTTGGGTCTCAGTCGACTTAGGGGAGGCACGCGACCGGTCAAAAAAATCGTCACTGCTGTTGGCCGTGAGCGGGAATCGAACTCGGCTCACCGGGTTCTCAGCGCACCGCGCTAACCGCTACGCTGCCGCTCCCCACAAAAAAAGACGCACACGTGCACTCAGCCCCATCATTTACCACGCTTGTCCAATCGGTGCAATGAAACGCACAGACTCAGCCGAGGAGATCCTCTGTGACGCGATAACAATCAAACGCAGATTATTTGTCCGAATGCAATTGTATTCTTGCGGTACGAGCACAGGCACAGCCGTGTTTGGTATTCATGCGCCTATTTGTTTGTCTGTTCCGTTATTCCTCCGTCTTGCTCTGTGGTTTTTTGTTTGTTTTACGGTTCCATTAATCGTGTTTGCTGACCTGGGGTGGAGCGGAGGCACAGTGGTTGGACACAATGACGTTTGGCCGCAGCTGATGTTGGTAGCCAGCGAAATCTGAACTGGGCCAAGTTACATTTTGAGAAATGTTTACAATTTATAAGGCGCACATTATTCGTTCAATGTCAAAGGTATTCGTTTGATTACAGAACGACTCAGATTAGCGAGGAAACAACAGAGAGGTACTTAGTGCGGTGTGTAAACATTGCCACAAGGGAGACAAAGGCGGCCCGGCGTGGTGCTGGTCACCCACCTCCTCGTGTGCCGTGTCAACCTTCATGAGACCTACAGTCTGTTGAGGCTATACGGGGGATCTTTGACTTTGTTATACGAGGTATACTCTGCGAAGCCAACTTCACCAACCCACACTGATCAACGCGGTGAAGTATGTTCAAAGAATCAGACGCGGAGCCGCCATCAAGGAGTGGATTTACAAAGGGCTATAAATAAACAATTCGACCGTATGTGGACGTCAATTAAGTTCAGTTATCCATGTGCTCCCTTCTGAGCTCTTGTTTTTAGCTTTGAAATATCGGAGCGCGTTTGGAAATAGTGAACACGCTTGAAAATTCACTGTTTGATAGTTGCTCTTCAGAGCTGTTATTTCGGGATAGCGTGTCGAGCGATCTCCCGCTCTCCCTCGCGACGTTTCCCCTCCCACGTTGGAAGGATCATCATGCTTCGCTCGACATGGCTATCCCCAAAGAACAGCTTTGAAGAGCACCATCATACATCGAGCCGTGAAAACCTACATCAGTACAATTCACTGTTTCTCATTTGCACATATTTAAAGTATAATCTGTCCAGACAGAGTTCCAAATCGATAATAAAGCCACGCGTAAACTTTCTCATTTCCATTAGGTATCTTTTTTATCAAGCGCGTATTAAAACACTACATTAACTCTTTGCAGCGAAATCCGTGGCCACACTAACTGGTTTGGTCACTTCCAATTCCAAGGTAATTTTGTTTTAGCAGTTACTTTTTACCTTCGAGTAACTCGCTTCAATATACCGTCATTACCTTACGCGCTTTCTCACGACAGGGCAGCAAGTGGGGTGCTCTTACCAAATCGGGATCCTTTTTATCACTCAGGCTCATCAGCAGAAATACATTAAAAGACCTCGGAAAGCACTTCCAATGGGACCAACCTAATTTGATTCCACCTAATTACATTTCCCCAGCACAGTATTGTCCAAAGGAAATTGCCAGGTGCCGAGCGCTGAAAGAAACGCAATCGCCAGATCACCTCAATGTGTGGCTTCGCATCTGCCGCGCGTCTTAAAACACGCGGCTGCGTGTCCTAAACGTGTGCCGTTTAAGATCCGTGATTGCACTTTAATGGGCGGTGAACCTGCAGTCATTGCCGCTTTGTCGTCACGGTGATTCGAGACGTAAACTTTGTCTGAAAAAAAACGTTTCATGCAAGTGTCCAATGATGTGTAAATCAGTTCAATAGGCACGCGACTTACAAGAAATATTTTCAGATGTAAATAAATATTTTGCGTGTGGAATTTTCGAATGTTAATGGAACATCGGATGATCTATAATTGCGTTCTCGTGATAGCACGAGTAACATCGGCCGATGTCCACTAGTGGGGGTCTTTCTGTCAGCAGTAACCTCAGCAAGCAATTGCAGCACTGCAACTTTACATATTTTTCGTGGTAATTATGAGACGGTTATACTTCTTGCGTAATAAAGCCACGCTTGCAGGTTTTTATCAAGGCGTGAGAAACCTTCACTTGCACCGAGTGTACACTGACAATGCTGTTGTTAATACAATGAAACGCCGTTCTAAAGTGGCTGTCAACACGCGAAAGCGCCCTTTCCTCGCAAGTCCTTAAGTAAATAAACATGCAATAAATATCTAAAATCACACAATTGCTCAGACCTTATAAAAATGGAAATTGGGATCGCCAAGTGAGCTTGAGGAATATTTTTTTTCTCGGCCCTCCTAGGTTTGTGGCACATTTAGTGGCCAGCCACGAGGACCATTCGCGGATTAATAAACACAGCAACCTTGCGTTGAGAATAGCTTCTCATCTAATAATAATTCTACATTTATAACGCGCATATATTAATTCAATGTCGAAGATATTCATCAACGAGAGAACGACTCAGAGGCGCGAGGAAAGCGCAGAGAGGCGGAAGAGGCAGCCTGGCGGTCTGCCAGCGCCATATTGCCACACACTGCTTCCTATATATTATGATGTTATCGGCCAAATACTTGTGGGAGGAAACCGGAGAACCCGGAGAAAACCCACGCAGAACAGGGGGAGAACACACAAACTCCACACAGAAAGGCGCCCGAGCCGAGATTCGAACCCGGAACCTTCTTGCTGTGCGGCGCAGATGTTACCACTGCGCCACACCTTCCACACACACAAACGCCGCCACTTTACTGATCACCCTTAAATGAGGAAAGTGTCGTAGGCACACGTGTGAGCACACACGCGTACAATAATGTGAAATTAAATTCACAGAACTTTGCGTAAAAACAATAAGAGGAGCGTGTTAACAAATCATCATCCATCAATAGAGGACATGTTCCTGCAAGCTGTGTGGAGCTTATCTGAAAGTCATGTGTTTTGATGCAGGTTTTCACGGCTCGATTCATGATTGTTGCTCTTCAGTTCAGGATGTTTGTCCTTCAGAGCTGTTCTTTCAGGATAGCCGTGTCACTGAGCGATCTCCATGTCTCCCTCGCGACGTTTCGCCTCCCACATCGGAGGCATCATCAGGCGTTATGGTTATATGTGGAAGCTGATCGTTTACTAAGGTAACCGACAAGGGGGTGGTGGGGGTGGTGATGAGATCCCCTGATTGCCTATATGGGCGGGGTCACCCAATCTTTGATCATGGGATCCCTTTCCTCTGCCTGCTTGATCCCATAATTGGTCCTTTTTATGGGTAGACGCCTCCTTTGATCACCGGTCGAGATGAGCTGTTGTGTGTATTTGCTTTACTGCTCCGTTGTGTTTCTTAAGACAGTCATCCAACGTTGGCTCTACTGGATTCGCATTTCTTTTTTACGATTTATATTTTCTCGGTGTCATGTGCCTGTGCATTGCGTGTATGCAAGAATGGGAATTATGGCATTACTCGTGATTACGTTGAAAAGTAAAATTTCGTCACCAGTGGCAACCGCAGGGGAGCCACAATCCAGCAACCCAGGTTCAATTACCCGGCGCAATGCAAACAGCAAATTTTCATCCGGGCCTCTCCTCGGTAAACTCAGCCTAAAATGAGAATCTAGAAAGGATGCAATCCTTGTCAGCACTCAGCGAGACAAAGGCGTAGTTGGACACGTGTACCTATGGCCACACCAGCACTTTGTTTGCTGTGCTGTTCTTAATAGGTGCTCGCTAAATGCACTTGATCAATGGTAAGTAGCTAGATAGATGTGTATTATTTTTACAGAAAATACCCAGTGAGCTTGCTAGATCTTTGCGGGATTCCCGCGACACAACAAACACGCGAATTGACAAAAAATCATAAAATAATAAAAATCAGGTGGTTGCATTGTTCACGTATTGTTCATGGAGAGATGTTTATGACAACCTGAATACATGTTTGTGCTCAACATTAGCCAAATGCTGCTCACCACAGTGGCGACTAGACTTCGCTTCGTGTTCTCACAAAACCATCAAAAAACAAATTACGGTTAAGCGCCTCGACACTCGCTCGTGGAAAAGTAGCGATTTTCCCCGAATAACCCATTGTGTGTGCTTCGCGCCATCCAGACAAACTCGTAAGACCCAGTCATTTCATAAATGGGGGAATACTTTGCAAGTGTTGTGGCTTCAGAAAACACATTTACACACACGTGGGAAAAGTGTGTGCGTGGGTGCCGTGTCGGCCTATATATGTACTTGCTAAAGGCACTTGACTCTGCAGTCCGGTAAGGCTATACGGGGGATCTTTGTCTGTGTATTCCCACTGCTTCCAAGACGTCTGTCCAGCGATCACTCGTTACGGACGAACAGCTACAAGCAGGATCTTTCCCTGCTTCCCAGACTGGGCTCCGGGTGTGTGGCTTCACCCCCGTGTATACCCTCAATCAATGATACCCAAACTTTGAGGCTAACTGGGCAGTTAGAATCAGTCTTTGTCCATAATATTTACACGTGTTTTTGCAAGTTTTTTTTATTTTCAATCGATAAATACGTGACACGAAGACCCACACTGTTGGGCCGAGGGCTCAAGCACCGCAGGGCTGGTCATCATTAATAAATATTACGCGAGCACGTGTGTATAACGGTCACGCCCACTGGATTACATGGCATTCTGTATTGTTCATGTTATTATCAAAACTAATATTCGGTTTCAAGTTTGTGTTTATGATCGGCTGTCGTGGCCACCCTGAGTGTTTGTTTGCGCACCTCCACACCCAGCCTCCACCCCATTGACAAGCAAACATCCCGCTACAGCAGTGGTCTTCGACCTTTTTTAAACGCAAGATCACGTCCGAGAATTGCTTTACAATTTTCTTTCGGGATAGCCGTGCGGAGCGTTTCCTCTCTCTCCTTCGCGACGTTTCGCCTCCCACGTTGGAGACATCCTCAGGCGTTCTGAGTTCTGGGTTCCTTAGACATGGCTATCCCAAAATAACAGCTTCGGAAAGCCATTCTCAGACATCGGTACACACGATCACTTTTAGAATCTACATTCAACACAAGATCTACCCTTAAAAATCCTACGTTGCTAAAACCCAGAAAAATGTACATCATGCATAACACTCCCCTCTTGTTAGTATGACACCTGTGCTTGCTGCACACTATCTCCAGCATTACGAATTTGCGACTCACGGCCGCTAATGTTTTAAATACAACCACCGTACAGAATCTCGGCTTTCCCCAATCTCTCTCTCTTTATATATTTTTTTATGTTAAGATCGACTGTTCAAGACTCTGGGATGGACCTGTCAATCATGATCAACTGCTTGGAGACCACTGCGCTACAGGCTTAACATTTAGAAAGAGAGACGTGCCCTGTGTGTTGAGAGACATTCAGTCAGTTGGTATTTAAGCTGGACGGAACCGTGACGAAAACCCACGCGGACACGGGGAGAACATGCAAACTCCACACAGAAACTTACCCGAGCCAGGGTATCGAACCCTGGTCCTTCTTGCTGTGAGGCAGCAACGCTACTCACCGCGCCACCGTGCCGTTGGAGCGAGACTCACATCGAGATTTACGAGTGCCCGCCCGGTGGTTAACTTCATGCAACAAATTGCACGGACGGCGTGCGTTAATTACGGGGCGTTCATTACCAGACTAAGGGATTGATTTCGTTCTCTTGAATGGGGTGGGCGGCCACACATTCCCATAAATCTGCTCCACAGCCAAGGGTTGGTTGCTACGGCCCTAATGGATGAATGCTGGTCAGCAAGACATCGATTTTGTTGAGGCTTGGTCGGTGGTTCAATCGTAGACGCGGAATATATTTGTCCATCGGATTCCCACCTGGAGGGATAATATCCTTCGGCTGGCCTGGGAACGCCTGGGAATCCCCCAGGAAGAGCTGGAATCTGTTGCTGACAAAAGGGATGTCTGGTCCACTCTCCTTGGACTGCCGCCACCGCGACCCCTACCAGGACAAGCGGTTTAGAAAATGGATGGATGGATGGATTCCCACCTGCAAGGCCACGTGGTGCCGTTGCAGGTGGAAATCCAAAAAGCACAGTGACTGTGGAAACGAAAGTGCCCGGCGTAAACCCCACGCCGACACGGGGAGAGCATACAAACTCCACACAGAGAGGCGACACCCGGGCCGGGAATCGAACCCTGCCACCCCTCTGTCTCCACGATTCAATTATCCTTCCTACCGTCACGTAGCCGGGCAGCCCCTGGGAGCACGTGGTTTGGTCACATGTCGCCTGTTTGCTTCGTACACAGTGTTCACGATTACGCGCCGCCTAATGAATCATCCTTGCTAAGTGGAGCCTCAACACGCGTGTATTTGCTTCTGAAAAATACATTTTCGGTTATTTTGTAACGAGCCAACGATGCCATGTTGCTAATGCGACTGTGGGGGGGGGGAATTATGGCCCGTGACACGTATTTGCATCTCATTATATCTGGCGAACTAATGATAACCGTTTTATTCCGATCACTCCCTGCACGAACCAGTGATTATAACTCGCAGAGAAGGATAGCGACTGGTTGTCACCATAGGAATGTGCCAATGTATGTGAAGGCCACTCACCTAAAAGTGGACACGCAAAAACCAGCTCTGGGGTCGCCTCTACACTTGTGCCAGGCTACGTACACTTTGAGGCCACGTGAAGTGTCCAAGGCTCGCTGGCAGGTCACAGGACAGGCCTTGATGTTGTGGATTAACTAGCCAAAGAACAATCCTCATACATCGAGCCGTGGAAACCTACATTGATACAGAAATTTGAAAGTTTAAATAATTTATTCTTATGAAGATGTGAAGGGCGGCACGGTGGCGTGGTGAGTAGCGCTGCCGCCTCACAGCAAGAAGAACCCAGGTTCGAATCCCAGCTCGGGTGCATTTCTGTGGAGTTTGCATGTTCTCCCTGCGTCCGCGTGGGTTTTCTATGGGCACTCCGGTTTCCTCGCACAGTCCAAAGACATGCTGCTGCATAGGATAATTAGCCTGCTGACTATATTTCCCCCGGTGCCCTGTGATGGACTGGCTTCTCATCCTGGGTACTTCCCTGCCCTGTGTCTGCCGGGATAGGCTCCGGCTCACCGCGACCCTGTACAGGATTAAGCAGTTTCTGACAATAGATGGATGGAAATGGGTGACATATTAATGCTCAATTGAGTAGAGAGATACTGGCGTTGACGTGAATGTCCTGGACGATCTATTTACAGATGCCCCCACTCCCCATCGCCTGTGTAATGCGGAGGAATTACAGGACGGACAACATTTCATTCCAACGCCTCTACACGTCTGCCGCCAAGCTCGACGCAATTGTTACAGCTTTCATTACAATTCAACCACGTGTTGATCATGAAGTTAATGGATCATTGGAATTTGCTGATGTCTGTTTACATATTTCAAGAATTTAATTACCCGGAAGCCTCTCTATACCAAGAATTATTATGTGCATAGATGTTAATTGAATCCAATTTGAATGATAAGTGAATTAAGTGTACATTGTTTAATTGTCCCTGTGGGGCCAGACTTCTGATACACCTTGTATATACCACCCGTGCCCGTGCATTTTATTTAATACTCATCAACAGCAACAAACGGATCACGTTGCAGTAATCCCGCCGTCGTGCATTTTTATTCAAGATGCCGCATTGTAGGCACTGACGTTATAAAGCTCCGACGTGAGCTGTGCGGTGTCAGTCGCGATCAGGGCGTGAGGGACGTTAACCTGATACAACACGCCGGGTGTGTTTTCATTGAATTGTGATTGATCCACAATTGCACCCTTGCAGTGCCCGCACGGTGGGTCGGTCTGCCCTGTAATAGGAGAGGAATGCAAACTGCCTTCAGTAACACGAGACAAACACAGGCTGTCAACTAATCCAGTGCTAATTTAATGAGATGACCCGATATGGCCCACATGATGTGCGAGTCGTGCAATTGAACTCTGCATACACCGCAACACGGAACCTCTCGTTGCCTTTCAATTGGCATCAACAGTAACAATAGCATTGTATAGAGCGCCTTTCACCCGAGGGTCACAAAGCGCTGCACAACGACAGAAAAAAACGAATATAAACTAAAGCAACAAAACATTAAATGATTAAGGCTGCTTCGAATACACTGAAAGGTCGTGAAACTGGAAATCTTAAGAGCGGCAAAAATCTGCCAGCGTCCCTAAAGATGGCCGTCACTTCCTTAAAGACATACACGGAGGGAGACAGGGAGGGAGGGTGAGCGACAGGGGGATACATCGGGACACAGAGACAGGAAGACAGAGAGACAGACACGAGGGGGGAACAACACCACACCCTACATACACACACACCATAAAGACAAAGATCCCCAGTGTAACGAATCGCTAAACGGCGTTCACTGCCGCTGCCAGACCCCTCCGCTGCGCCAACACACGAGACCCCGGCATCCCGACGATGCGTTCGCTCCACTGGTTCCAAATCCAATCACGGATCGATTTCAGAATCGCACTCCACTATCTTCAAGATGGTCCGTTGACTGGCCGCCTGCCTCCCTCTCACTTCTCCCCTGCTGCGAATGCCCTTCACTTGTATCTATTTTGTAGAATCAATCTTGAATATATTTTTAATTATTGTCATCAATTCGCATGTTTGCTGTGTCACAGGAGTCCCGTAAAGAGCTTGCAAGCTCACTGGGTATTTTTTCTGCTGGAATAATAAACATCTATCTATCTCTACTCACCTCCACGCCCTCTTCTACCTCTCCCCTCTCATCCAACTTTCCTCCTTTCCATGCATTCTCAGCTGCAGCAAGCAAGTCGTGTGTTTTGACGAAATAGTGAACCTTCCGTCAGTGGGAGGTCGCTCAGTCTGATCTGTCGCAGCTCAAGTCCAGGATTCAGACCTCCCGTGTTTACATCGCTTATGCCTGATTGCCTCTGTTGTTCACAGTGGCTTGATTCGCCGTCACACGTAGGTCCTACATCAACACGAATATATTTGCTTTGTTGCGTCGCCAGTAATGCACATTCGTGCGTATTTTTCAAGCCTGTTCGTAACGGGATTATTTTTTTTACGTCTCTTTGTCTGCAAACACCACCTCGACGACGCAGTATCGTTAACAACATTGTTTAAATGCCTGTCATTTTTAATAACAGACAAGTAAGACAGAAACAGCATTGTCTTTACACATGGGGCGGCAATCAACACCCACCTAAATCAAGACTTGTTAGTCAATTAACACAAAGGGGAATGATTGGTAAGGAATGGTGGAGGAATGCAAGGCTCCTTGGTGGGTGGGCGGGTGGGGTGAGTGAGTGATTTGGTGGGTGAGTCAGTGGGTGGGTGAGTCAGTGGGTAGGTGGGCTGGAGGGCTGGGGCGTGGCCGTGTGGGAGAGTGAGTGAGTTAGTGGTTGAGTGAGTGAGTGTGTGAGTGGGGAGCGGTGGCTCGGTGGTTAGCGCGCTGGGCTACAAACCTGGCGACCCGAGATTGGATCCCGCTCACGGCCAACACCTGGGATGATTTTCTGAACCGGTCCTGGGCCTCCTCTAGGTCGACTCAGCCTCAAATGAGTACCGGGTGCAGTGTGTAAACATTGTCACGAGGGAGACAATGACGGTGGGGCGTGGTGCTGGTCACCACCGCTTCGTGTGCCACATTGGCCTTCATAGGTGCTACTCGCTAACAGCACTGGACCCTACAGTCTGTTAAGGCTATACGGGGGGGTCTTTGTCTGGGTGCAGCACAGAGGTCGGCCGGTTCGCTAGCGTGTGAATTAGCACCAAGTCGACACTTCACCCTTCACCACGTGATGAAGTTTACTCGGCATTACCAAAGCGAGCTGTCAGTTCTAAGTAAAGCCACGTCTCAATCACAGTGTCACCATGCTCACGCAAAGGGACAGTCCTCACTCTCCACTGACGATCCCGAGCCAACGTTTGAAATTCCACATTGCTATGGTGGGAGCGGGCAATATCCTCCTACTGCCCATGACAGGTCTCTCTATCATTCCCTAAAGAGGGCATTGAAGACCCTGTGATATTCACAAGAACACGCCACTCTGGTGTTAATGTCATTGAACAGTTTGAAAACGTTAACGTCCACCCCATGTGTTGTTGCTGCCAACCGGTCAACCCGGGTCAACCTGGACAGCACTCCAGGAGTGCTAGACTACAGACCTGTTCACCCAGGGATACCCTAGCAGCAGGGCCGGACTTCAAGTGACATAGCTCTGGGGTTCATTGGAACACACAAACCCCTCCACCACGATAATCTTACGATCCATTGAGAGGTCACCTCATATCTATCGCTAGATAATGGCCGGTGCTAAAGCATGGTCAAGATGTCTTGTGATTGACCCGTAACATTTTTTCCTCTGCTCATTAATTTCTGTTTCAAGATTAATAATAAAGTATTTTTGCATTACATTACACACCCATTGGTATACACAAATTAAAGGTTAAAAGGGGTCACAAGACATCTGGACCACCCTGCCTTGTAAAGAGAGGCGGTGAATCCCAATCAGCTCCCACCTTGAAAATTAAAGAGCGATAAATTGAACTTAATTGTGTCGTTTAATTCTACAGGGTGACACGACACTGTGTCATTGCATTCACCGTCATCGTGACATTGTAGTAACTTTTCAAAGTGGGCACACACAATATACACACACATATACACAAAGATAAATACAAAGATCACCCGTATATCCTTAACAGACTGTAGGGTCAAGTGCAGTTAGCGAGCACCTTTGAAGGCTTGCACGGCACATTAGGGGGGTGGGTGACCAGTACCACGCCCGGCCGTCTTTGTCTGCCCAGTGGCGATGTTTACACACCACACCAGCTGCTCATTTTAGGCTGAGTCGACCTAGGGGAGGCCCAGAACCGGTTCATAATATCGTCACTGGTCTCGCCAGGTTCGTAGCGCAACGTGCTCACCGCTACATTACCGCTCCCCACACACACATACAAGACAAAGACAAAGATCCCCTATATAGCCTTAACAGACTGTAGGGTCCCTACACACATACATACACACATACACACACAGCACGTAGCACTGAATACAGCAGAAACCATTCTCAAACTGAGTTCTCGGAAATGTATTTATGCAAAAGAATCAAGACAAAAATCAAAAACACATTTTTTAACATAGTATCGATGTGTATTTTTACAGCTCGATGTAGGAGAATTGCTCTTAAGACCTGCTCCTTCCGCATAGCCGTGGCAAACATTCCTCTTCTCTCCTTCACAATATTTCGCCTCCTTCGTTGGAGGGGTGACGTCGCCGCCCACGTTGGAGGCGAAGGAGGTAGAGAGGAGCAACGCTGGCCACGAATATCCAGAAAGCGCAACTCTCAAGAAAAATTCCCATTCACGGTAATTTCTTACATTTTATCAGTCAATGACAAAGCCTTCACACATGTCATGGTCAAAACCAACAGTGTGGCAAACAGGTACACCATACAAGCTAATATGTATATGTTACATGTTTCATTTTTAGTAAAATATTTTATCAATACCAATTACATACAGTTACTGATATAAAATAGTTCCATTGAAAAAAAAAATTCTCATTCAAAATGTATTTTAAACAAGGTCCTTTACCTCAAAATAATGTCATCATTGACGTGGCTCCTGCATACTTCACCGCGGAAACCCTGGGTCAATTACAAGTGTGACCGTAATTTGTAATGAATCTCACTCAGCATAATGGCAATTTCAACGTTCACTGCTGCTGTAATTGTGATTATAATGGACCCCCGGTTCGCCTTCCAAGCAGTCTGTCTTGTCTATGTCACTCGAATGTCCCCTTCAAAAGTGGCTGTGAGAGAGCAGTTGACGTGGCAATTATTTAACAGATAATAGTTGGGCTTAACCTGACCCTAGTCATTTTCTTATAAAATTATAGCCTTAACATGCTGTTAGGTCAGCTGCTGTTAGCAAGCATCTATGAAGGCCAGCACGGTACACGAAGGGGTGGGTGGCCAGCACCACGCCCGGCCGCCTGTGGCTGCCTAGTGGCGATATTTTCACACACCACACCGGGTACCTATTTGAGGCTGAGTCGACCTAGGGGAGGCCCGCCAACTTATGAATTCTTTGTGTGGGGGTCAGTAGTGACCTTGTCGATAACGTTGTGCTCGACACACACACAAACACCTGGTTTTGTACCATCAGGCTAGAGACACCATAAGCGGTATTCAGGACCTCAGCGATATGCTGGTTGCATGCATTTGTACGCTGCAGCCACGCGGCCACCTCAGGCACACAAAACGGAGACATCGTTTATTCACGTTGACATAACAAACCCATGCCGATTAAACGAGCCGTTGTATGCACACGTAAGTAAACACACGCATACGTACACAAACGCACACACGTACCTACGTTTTTCAAAGCATATTTAAGCCAAGTATACCTTACGCATATAACCGACACATTGCAAAAATGGCAGTTAAAAAAAAAACCTTGACGCGAGTTTTTCCTTTGCACATAGTAACATAGTAACCACACATATTAAACAATGTAATCATTTGGGGGGGAAGCTTTGTACAGGTATGCCAATATATTTGGAATACATAAAACGTGTTCAAAGCAGTGTGTACGTAAACATGTATTTTAAGGAATATATACCGTCTATTTTATTCCATTCCAGAAAATATGCTCAGTCCGTGTTCTCCCCTCGTCCGCGTATGTTTTCGCGGGGTACTCTGGTTTCCTCCAAAAGTCCAAGGACACGCTGCTGCTATCTAGGCTAATTGGCCTGCTGACTAAATTGACCCCGGTGACCTATGATGGACTGGCGTCATATCCCGGGTATGGCCCTGCCTTGTGCCGTGTGTCTGCCGGGATAGGCTCTGGCTCGGAGCAACCATCTATATGATTACGCAGTTAGTGATAATGAACGCATTAATTCATAGATGCGTACATTTAAATCGAAAAAAAAAATATCATCAGCTAAAGTAGATAAATAAATAAAATATCACCACGCCTCGCTGATGTCTCATTATCAAACGTGACCGATGAATCCCAAATGGCATGATCACACTGGCTCAAACGACGGACGGATAATTACCGCGGGCTGCATTACAGGAGTGGCGCGCGGGCCCATACATTAATGCCGACTTTCATTTCTGGAGCGCACAAGTGGCCGCCTTTGATAACCGGCCGAGCGGAAGCTCTGTTCCGAGACTCCGGCCCTTAGAGTTTTCAATTACCGCAAGCGTCCGTGTGTTTACCCTTTTAAGCAACGGCGGTTAAAGAATCCCAATCGCCGTGCGACACCGTAGGCTGCACGTTCCCCTGAGCCGTCATCTCCAGCGCCTTCCGCTCGTCCGACGCGCGATATGGTTGTGCATCGTCCGCGCAATACCCACAGCGATGAAATACGTCTCCGATGGGGTTGTGAATATTGCTTTGACTCTAATATCAGCCAGGCGGAGTGAGGGCAAGACCCTAGTAATGGATGGGAAAGGGAGGTTATGCATAGTGAGTGTGTGTAGGGGGGAGTGGGGGGTACTGTCCGATATCCTTGTATGCGTCGGTGTGCTGCCTGGCAGGTTTGGAGTCGTGTGTGGGTGGGCGTGTGTCCTGTGTGTTAATGTGTGGGTAGCGGTAATGCAGGGGTCGGGCATGGTGCTGGCCGCCCACCTCGTCGTCTCACCATCCTGTCCTTCATAGGTGGTACTCGCTAACGGCACTTGCCCCAGAAGTCGGTTAAGGGCTATACGGGGATCTATGTCTTTGTTTCTTAATGTAAGTTGCCCCCTATTTATAAAGGGCTGCTGCTGCTGATAATCTTGAATTACAATACATTCTGGCTGTAGGCTTTTTGTACCCAGTGCTGTAATTAGTTCGACTAGATATTGTTATCAGCAGAGACCGGTATTTTGTCACCGTATCAAGGCAGTAATGTATTCTATGTAACGTGATATAATTGCTCCACAATTTAAATAGCTAGCAGAATACCGTTTATATTAGTGAGGTGGGCTAGGCGAACATTTTTAAATACAACGCATTGTGAAAAAACGTAAACTATCATCATTATCATTGTATTACAATTGCTCTTAGGAGCTGCTGTTTTGGGATAGCCTTGTCGAGTGCGACGTATCGCCTCCTACATTGGAGGCATCGTCGTTCAGAAACAATTCCCAGCAGCAGCTATGACCTATCCACTGCAGACTTCATCACCCCGTCCCCTCCCACGATAGTGTTACATGTCAAACTCTACATCTGTGAACCAATCACCTCCAGTGACAGCATATGTCAATTAATGTGAGACATTCCTGTATCTGATATTCGGTGAAAACGTCTTTGTATCACTTTAATAATACTATCGATGTGAATGTTTTGTCTGTATTACTTTGCGTAGTCTGTGCACACCATCATTATTACCGTATAATTTGGAGGCTATTTTAGTATTTGGATTTTGGGCCAGTACCAGGAACATCCATCCATCCATTTTCAGAAACCGCTTAATCCTGTAGAGGATCGCGGTTTACCAGGAACATTCTATGATTATTTTAGCTATGGGGCAAACCGGAGAACCCTGAGGAAACGCATGCAGAAAAGTGGGAGGATATTTAAACTTCACGCTAAAAGATGCCAGAGTCTAACATTGAACTCAGGCCCTTGTTGCTGTGAGGCACAAGTGTTACCACTATACCAGTCTGCCACCCGCTGATACCACAATAAGAAAAATATTTTATACAAATGTTTTTTGTCGAGTCTTTTTACAAGATTTTTCATTTAATTTTCCACAACCATAACGTAATATCGCTTACAGCATTTTTCACATCTAAGGGGAATCTTTCTTGGCAGGAAATGTGGCTGCAATTTTGCCACATAATCCGACGATGGGGGTTCAGGGGAACACTGTCTTGATGTCTTTGAAATTACATTGCAGATTTGAGTGACATAAATTGAGGTCGGTGTCATGTACAACTGCAGTGTAATTCAAGACTTAATGCACGCACGACATTTGTGCAAATATAGAATACTAGGGTTGAAATTCCTTCCCTAGCGCGAATAGTTCACATATACACAAGAGTGTATTACACAAGTACAATGCGCGGACTTCATCGATTGCAGTTTCTTCTTCTTTGCGATTCTTCGAAGCACGATGGCTAGCTTCTGGACATCGTTGTCTTTCAGCTCGGCTTGAAAAGTTTTAATATTAAGTATACTAGCCCATGTTACACATACACCAACAGCAGTTCATCTCCAACGATTAATCTTCCTCGAGCTGTAGTCATGTTTTCTTAGACTGCCCGGGTGTTGTTTTGAAAAGCGATATGTTTGAAACATTATACCTCGGAGGAAAACCCATGCTTTGTTATTCACAAGTTTAACGACAGATGTCACACAGATCGACCACTATTCCCTATGATAGCATGGCACGATACAAGCACCGCTGGCGTGCAGAGTTGTTCCAATTTTACTCATTGTAATTTCATCACCGCCTTCACTTTATCTCGCTTGATATAAATGTACTATGCTATTAAAACGATGTCCTTTTACTCATTCAAAGCCACGTTTTGTTGTAAACTAAAATTAGCTCAACTGCAATGAAAGCAATTGCATCGTCTTTAAAGCAATCATCTTTAAAATGTAGTGGCTCTAAATTCAAAATGCAATAAACACCTACTCATAAACACCACTCTGTGGAATATTGTAGAAAACAAGCCTCCTGGGACCGTGGGTTGTGTTAATGTTCCACGAAGCTGCTTCGGGGCTCACTTTAAAGCCATTTCCGCATTCACATCATTTTGCTCAAACTAAAGCAATGCATCCCAGGTTCGATTCCCGGCTCAGATGCCTTTCTGTGGAGTGTGCATATTCTCCCCATGTCCGCGTAAGATTTAGCAGGGTGCACCGGTTTCCTCCCGCAGTCCACAGACACACTGCTGCCTAGGTTAATTGACCTGCTGACTAAATTACCCCCCAGCGGCCATAGCCCTGCCTTGCACCCCGTGTCTGCCGGGGATAGGCTCCGGTCCCCCCCGCGACTGAGTACACAACGATAAACGAACGTGCTGCACACCGCGCGTCACTCCCGCGTCACGGTGACGCAACGGCCGCGGCTCCGTCGATCGACCGGCAGACGCGAATCCCGCGTGCCGAAGCTTCCGTCCCCAGGCGCGAGACCGCGCATCTCAGCGTGTCGCTCGCCGGCGTGAGCGTCGTCTCTCAAACCAGGCGCGTCGCAGCCGCGGGTGTTGCGTGTGTCGCGGTGTTTTGGCAACACCCGCACTTTCCTGAGGTAGTCTCGTATCATATGTTGCGACACCCGCCCGCACTTTCCGTCCCGGCCCACTTTTTCCTGCAACGCCCCGCGGCTGCGAGGCACCTGTCAAACTCAAACCCTGGTGAAACTCACGCTCGTGCACAGGTGGCGGTGGGGCAACACCGCGTCTCCGGGCGCGGGCGCGCGGGTGCCGTCGCCGCCGAGCAGGTCGCTCCCCGCGCCGCCGCCTCCGCCGCCTCCTCCGCCGCCGCCGCTGCCGCCTCCCCAGTGAAACGCGGCGGCAGCGACGGCGGCCACGGCGGCCGACTCCTGAGTGCTGAGGCTGTAGCGGTCCGGGCTGGGGCTGCAGCGCGTCGTGGAGCTGTCGCGCGTGTAGCCGCAGCCGTGGTGCTGGCTGTACGACGCCAGGCGCCCGCTGTCCCGACGGCTGCCCCCGAAGCCGTACCAGAACCACGGCCGACCGATCCAGCCTCCTCCTCCGCCGCCGCCGCCGCTGGCGCCGGCCGCTCCCCCGTCGCCGCGCCACCTCCGCCCGTCCCGCTTGCCGCCTCCTCCGCCGGCACCGCCGACGCCGGCGCAGCCGCACAGCTTGCGGAAGGCGGCGCGGAACTTCTGCGACATCGCGTTGTAGACGACCGGGTTGATGGCGCTGTTGGCGTACAGGCAGAGGCGGCAGAAGAGCAGGAACCACTCGTCGCGGTAGGGCGACGCCAGGAACGAGTTGACCACCACCAGCATGCGGTAGGGCAGCCACAGCAAGGCGAACAGCAGAACCACCACGGCCAGCATCTTGGTCACCTGCGGGAGCGGAGAAAAGCGGACGGATTTGGAGAAAGTTCCGACCGTCTCCCATGCGTTTTTCAGAAACCGCTTAATCCTGTACAGGGTCGCGGTGAGTCCGAGCCTATCCCGGCAGACACAGGGCGCAAGGCAGGGGAACAACCGAGGATGGGACGCCAGTCCATCGCAGCGCGCCTGGGGGAAATTTTAGTCGGTACGCCAATTAACCTGGCAGCTTGTCTTTGGACGGTGGGAGGAAACCGGAGTGCCCGGCGAAAACCCACGCGGACACGAGGAGAATATGCGAACTCCACACAGAAAGGCACCCGAGCCCAGATTCGAACCCGGGAGCTTCTTGCTGTGAGGCGGCAGCGCTACCCACTGCGCCACCGTGCCGCCCTTGGAGAAAGGTGCTGCTCGTAATGGTACGCTTCCATCGGGGGGAGAGGGAGAGATCGCTCGAAAGAACAGCTCCGAAGAGCAACCGTCGTAAATCGAGCCGTGAAAACCCGACATCAGTACAGCCCCTCATTGTTCCTGCAGGCTGATGTGTCACACAGACGCCGATCTCTGTGCAATCTGACAAACCCACTCGCTGTAAAGCGCGGGATTACAGGCACGCATCGATACACCCTGTTACAACGAAAAATACATTTGCCCAGCGGCATTATGACAAATCCCCCCTGTAATACCACACTAAGAGCACCTGCCGCGGTGTAACTGTCAGCCCACTGGACCTGCAGTTCAGAGGTCACCGGGTTCGACCTGCCGGAGCTGCGGGTGAAACGGTGGGAACAGGTTTCTGTCGAGTCGGCAGCGTAGAGAACATTGGTACAGCCACAAGCGGCACGGTGGCGCGGTGAGTAGCGCTGCCGCCTCACGGTATTCGCACCGACGAAAGACTCGAGGGGGGAATTTAAAGTGGTCAACGACCTCAACGCCACCTCATCACCGGAGCCAGACACGCGGCACTTGGATACGCACTATACAAGAAAATAATAGGACGTAGCATTGATGGTTGCTCTTCAGGATAGACGTGTCGAGCGATCTCCATCTCTCCGTCGCGACGTTTCGCCTCCCACGTTGGAGGCATCATCGGGCGTTATTGATGCCTCTGACGTGGGAGGCGAAACGTCGCGAGGGAGAGATGGAGATCGCTGGACACGGCTATCCCGAAAAGCTCTGAAGAGCAACCATCATGAATCGAGCCGTGAAAAACCTACATCAACACAGACGCAGGCAGCATTGTTTTTCACCCATCATGATTCGTATTTTTCCAAGCACGCAGGCTTCATTTCTCCAGTTTATGGAGAACGACTGGAGACGCTGACGAGATGAGGTTGGGATTGCCCGTGGTGAATATGAGCGATCGGTGGAAATCATTCTCAATTGGCTCCACTACCCCTTCGCAGACAACAGCCACCGTGAGAATTTTATATAGAGTGTAGCCAGCACGTAAAATATGACCCGGTTGCTGCCAACGTTGATACCTCAAAACACATTACCGGACCGATATCGGGCCCAGGGTCTTTAATATCCACGTTGGAGCAGCGAATGTGATTTTTCACTCCGTAAATAACGCAGCGGCTCCCCTAATCAGTCATCCTTCTAAACAACAATAGGTGCGGACCCTGAGAATCCAGGCTGAAATTGTTATGACACCACAACGGTATGATCTAAGCCAATGGAACTTTAACCGTATCACCAACGGATTTAGAGCATTCTGAAGGTGGCCACCTGCATGAAAATGTTTTGACAATTCTGAGAAATGTATTCGAAGCCACTTAAATACAATATATATACTGTTTGGATTATTCTGCTTTGCGTCACGATTCGATTTTCACCGCGATACAAGCGTAACGCCGCGCAGAAACATATTTTTGTTACGGATCATATACATTTATTCATGATCAGTCCCTGCTTAATCCTGTATTGGGCAGCGGTGAGCCAGAGACTATCCCGGCAGACACAGGGCGCTAGGTAGGGCTATAGCCAGGATAGGACGCCCGTTCATTCCAGGCCACTGGTGGGATATAAAGTCAGGCCAAGTCACCTAAACAGGATGTTTCTGGACTGTCAGAGGAGATCGGAGTACCTGGCGAAAACCTATGCTGATAGGGGAGAACATGCAAATTCCACACAGAAACCTGGCACTCGAGCCGCGAATCGAAGCCGGCTCCTTATTGTTGTGAGGCGGCAGCGC
This sequence comes from Geotria australis, assembly GCA_036362915.1. Taxonomy (NCBI): domain Eukaryota; kingdom Metazoa; phylum Chordata; class Hyperoartia; order Petromyzontiformes; family Geotriidae; genus Geotria; species Geotria australis. Next base: position 4,678,261 of record JAZEWU010000021.1, read on the forward strand.
GACTCACTGTGCCACCGTGCCGGGACTCTATACAGTCATTGGTGTTGTGATATCAGAATACATATAGGCAATTCAAACTGGAGCGTCTTTTTGATGACCATGGAGTATTATGCGCTACATGAACCACGTTCAAAGTTTACTTTAAACTTCGCTTCAGCAAAACTTCGTGTGCTGCATGAATCACATTAAAATCAATGATTGTGACAATCCCTGCCCTATAATCACATTCCAACCGGTACACGTTTACAGTGTCCTGGGACACTCATTTGCTCTCTGAGCTACAGGCAGGTTGGCAGGAAATGTAAACGTGTGCACGCGGGGAGTGGTGGACTGGTGTCCAACCCCGGTTATATCCCTACCTTGTGCCCTGCGTCTGCCGGGATAGGCTCCGGCTCACCGCAACCCTGTACAGGATTAAGCGGTTTCTGACAACGAATAGCTACAGTCGAACACTGACAAAGTGCCACTCCACGCCGGGTGTTGGTGGTTGTCATTGCGGCAACCAGACGCTCACGTCTGCCTTTGACAGTTGGGCTACATGACCGGGACAGGTGTTTGCGTTGGGGTGGAATTAGATGACCCCTTCACTTTCACGCTATAAATGCTCGCGCCGCCTGCTGTCACGGATAAACAAAGGATAGCTATTGTCGTCTCTTCGTCCGTGTTACGGTACTTTGCAATGCGGGAATAAGTCCACGCGACCCAGGTTTCATATCTGGCTATGCACCAGCCGTCGTGGGAATTGTTATGTGAGCCTGGTCTGGGCATCCCCTAGGTCTACTCGGCAAAAAGAACCCGCAGCACGGCATCAGTGTTAGCAGTATCGAGGATTTGGGGACGTAACACTATCGCCTTGCCCGTTACCTTGTAAGAATTTTATGAATTCTATTTATTATTAAACATTTTAAAAATATATAATACATATAGGAAATGAATGCATGAATGAATGAATGGCATATTTTGTTCATGTTGATACAAAGCACGGATGGGGGCGACAATGCATTCCATAAATTTCTTAGCGCAATATACAAAATAAAACTAAATAATACATGTTCATCTTGTATCTAAAGGAGATGACACATTAGATATGCCAAGTAAATAAATAAATCGTGTCGTCTCATTTATGAATTCCGGATGATTTTGCTGAGATGTTTCATGCTGAGCAGTGCTAAACAGGAGAAATAATTACGTTAAAGTTAATAATCGCGGGAAAACTTCGACTCAGACTCTCAAGCACAACGGCGTCCTCTTACGAACAGCGCCACTGGATCATGAACATCCTTTTCATGGCTCGGTGCTAACAAGGCTTGCTACAATTCACCCTCGACAGCGATTCGATAAATTGTCCCGTTTGGGATCGCAGTTCGCTGCAAGAATCGGTTCCTTTTCGTCTCATTTTGCCGTCTCGTTTGTGTTGTTTCTCGCTATGTCTTTCCCATCCGTGCCGTTTCGTCTGCCCGATCAGCAGCGAACGTAGCACGAACTCCTAAAGAATATATTCTCACACACGTCGTTGATTCTGTGTATCGCGAGCGCAAGGATCGACGATATTTCAACCGGAAAACAAATGTCTTTGTAGCACGCCTCGCCCTAACTCCTCACGGAATCCACAGGGCATCTGCATACATTGACCACTGCAGGCAAATGAGCATTGCCATCGACCGGATGAAATCCGAGCAAATATACAATAATAACAGCCAATAATAATAATAATAATACTAAAATATCTACCGGCATTATTATGGTGAAAATGTGACCGTGGACATTTCATTGCCCCGTCTGAGCGGTTGCACGCGAGCTAAATGCGTTCCACGTCGTTGTGAATTATTCGCGGACTCAAAGCACCGACTGCATTCAAATGGATTTAAGGTCGCCACTCCGTTCCGGCAAACGTGGCGTGACTGACTCCATGTCGCGTCTTCCGTTTCCAGGTGACACACACACGAGCGAGCGTTTGAAATGCGCGACTGGAACAAAGAAGGCGAGCTTGCTCCATCTAACCCATTACGTTTTGGCCGTGCTATCGGCTTCGTGTCGTGAGATGTTTGCGTTCGCAATCGGAAAGCGAGGAGGCCGGTGCACCGCCTTTAGTCGGACGATGGGTCCTGTTCGATGAAATCACAACCCACTTCCAAACACCCGTCCAATACGCTCGTCATTCGCACGCGCGGATCTTCGGTATCGCACGACGATCTTAACGTTTGGCCGCGGGGAGCGGGCGAAGATACAGGTGCAGCCCCCGCAAGGTCTTGCTCACGCCACTGCGGGCAGAAGGGCCGGAATTGCAGCGAGCCCTAGAGAAGCCCTCCGGCCTACGCTTCCACGGTGGCCAGACGTATTGGAAGCGGTGGGAGTAGCCCGCACTTTACTCCACCGCACGCGATATGCCGGTCGACTAACTGTGGTTGTTACCCATTCCTACTGCTGGGTGGTCGGACATGGGTGGTACGGGGAGAGGCGGATTTAAGAAAATAGCAGTGTTGATAAGCCGAGAAAAGTGACACACCAAACACAAGCAGTTGCTTTCTGTGTGCAGTCAGCGATGACGGGGTTAGGACCATCAACTCACATGATCTGAGAAACTAGTTGAATTTTGAGCGGTTGTCTGGATTCAAACCCTAGATCTCACCTTTGCCAGCTCAGTGCTCTGAAACGGCACTAGTTCCCTAAGCCACCCAGCCAGCTCCATGGGAAGATAGTTTATAATGCTCCGGTATCACACTGTTGTGGCCGGAACTCTGGGGAAGCTGCACGGATTTCATGCTGCTGTCTGGTGCAGGAGGCTCTGATAAAGCCCGCGCCATCACATTCCATTAACCCATCTGCTCGTGTCACCTGAAATTGAAAAAGGCAAAATGGAATGTGTTCTCATAATAATATTAATTTATTGTATTTTATATTCACACCGTGCTTATAGCACAAGGCTATCCTGAACGTGCTATGACTCACAGACGGATATAGTCGGCCAATAACACGGGAGTGATGTGGCACGGTTTCACTCACTTCTGGCAAACAGCCTGATGAAGCTGTTTGGAATCATCGGCGAAATGTCGTACTCTATTGTAAATGTTGAGGGTTTGCTCTCTAACACACCGGTGTGCTGGATTGTAATGAATCGCCACATTCTGTTCAATTGACAAACGCTTGCTGATTGGCTGTGTTAGGTCGAAGTGGGGTTTACAATACTTTTTACGTGCGCCAACCCAAAAGAACATTATTATTATAGATGGCACGTTCACTGCTCTGTTTTTTTTTTATATAAACGAAACTTTGATGTCC